>CAHIKZ030003813.1:697500-750000 GCA_903632075.3 Acanthosepion pharaonis
CGTTGTTAATCCGGACCTCGACCGATCCGGTAGGGTGTTGTTTTAATTCTTCTTCCTTTTGAACTTTTCAGTGGGTTTTTAGATAGCTAGAGGGCACCCATCTCCTTTCCAAGTAACTATAAGATAGTTATAACTAAATCAAGTTATTCTAACACTTTCTTCTTAAACACAGTTAGTATTTGTTAGAGTATACCAAATCTGGTACGAGGCGAAATTTAGGAAAACTCAATAAATTGCACAAGCGTCATGATAACGACCGTATTCAAAAAAATAAAAAATATTTGATTATCCAAAAATCCGTTCGATTTATTAAGTAAAAAGAAAACATTTTTTTTTTATCACCATTAACGTTTTATTAAATTGCGTGGCAAATAACTTAGGGGAAAAAAGAAAAACACGTAGAGAAAACAACAGGATACCACTCCACTTCCTTTACCAAAAAGTCACGACAATTAACAGACAATAAAGAAAAGGAATCTATGTTGACGACACAAATATTTATTAATGGTGAGTTGGATCGATTCGATAAGTTCAAATCATCAGATGATATAAAAAATGGCATACAATCTGTTGTTAACTGAGGCAAGAAATTTTAATTTTAGCGCCTCCAGAACAAAATTGCTCTTTTTAAATAGTCTTAACCTTTCGAACACCTGATGAGTATGATATATGCAGCCACCGGTATACCAGTCACTCGCGTTCAAAGGATTAAAGGACCTTTTTTGATTTCCATCAGCATGGCTGATACTAATCCCCAGGCGTGTGGCTCATTGTTCCTTATCAGACTAACGTTTTCAGTGGAAAGATCATATTGAATCAATCGCTAGATCTGCTGCTAGGAAAGTTGGTTCCCTGTGTCGTGCTAGACAGTTTTTCTCAGATAATCAGAATCTATCTTACACATTTATAAGTTCCCCATTTGTCTATGCATATTATTATATTGCTGTTATAGCTGGTTTAGTGTTTTTGCTATGTATTTAGAGATTCTTGATAAAATTTAAGAAGAATTTTCAATGTTATCTGTCTTGATATGTCATTTAGGTTTCAAACACTTTTCCACTGGCGCAATGTAAATTTCCTGTGCATTTTCCATAAATATTTTCATGATAATTATTCTGATAAACATTTGTCTTTTGTAAGCACGACTCTGTGAATTTAAACACCGTATTAAATTGGCAGCTAAGTTTCATCATTTTAAAGTTGAAATGACTAGATGTAACCGTAAGTCCTATGTTAATAGTTTCTTCTCTCGCACTTCTCGATGGTGAAAATCGCTTTCGGCCTCTTACTTTTCTGTTATCTTCAAAAATGTAAATGCAATGTCAGTCGTTATCTTGTCCCCTTCATTTATGGTTGCTTCTCCTTAATATTTTTTTTAAATGTTTTTTATATTCATTCACACTCCGTACTCTTGCGTCTTAGTCACTTAATTGCTTTGCTTGGGGTGGAATAATTTAAAAAATCTTCAGAGAGTCATGATTCCAATAGAACATAATATAGGAAATGTGGAATACACACATTAAAGCGATTCTCATAATCAATCTAGTGCAAACAGTTTTCAACACTTCATTTGAATATATATATATATTGCTATTTCTTGAGTATTTTAATGCGGATAATTTTCAGTTCACACCTTCATAAGATCGTTATTAATCTCAACTGCGGGTCCAACCGTGGAAGAAACTTCAAGTAAAACTTCGCAGTTCACTTTTGATACTGTCATTTTGGATAAAATGACATAAAACTAAACGCTCCTAATAGCATCTAAAAAAAAAAATAAAAATAAAAAACGAAAGGATCTTTTTTGTGTCACCCAATATATGTAGCAACAAATTAATTCACTAAAGGTGTTGACAGAATAATTTCTGACCTATTAATTTACAATAATGATTTTCAGTCATGTCTGCTTTATTTAAAATATGTAAAGTTAGAAGAAATAAAATAATACATTTTATTAAAAGCAATTCTTTCCTTACACATATAGAGGAATCAGAGAACTGTCAAGGTTGAGTATACACGTCACAGATTTTTGCTGTCACTGAAATAATTATACCTGCAAGTAATTATTAAAAGAAATCCTTTCCTCACACATGTCACAGAGGGAACTGTCACGGTTGAATATATACGTCACAGGTTGTTCGTGTCACCGAAATAATTATTACTGCAGGTTATTATTAAAAAAAAATCCTTTCTTTACACAGATGACTTTGTTATGGTTGCATATGTAGGTCACTCGTTTTTGCTGTCACTGAAATAAAATTTCCTGCTGGTTATTATTTTTTTTAAAATCTTTTCCTTATATACATGTCACAAATGAATCAGAGGACTTTGACGTGGTTG
The DNA here is from genome assembly GCA_903632075.3 of Acanthosepion pharaonis. Taxonomy (NCBI): domain Eukaryota; kingdom Metazoa; phylum Mollusca; class Cephalopoda; order Sepiida; family Sepiidae; genus Acanthosepion; species Acanthosepion pharaonis. The sequence goes on from CAHIKZ030003813.1 coordinate 699,841, forward strand.
GGTATGTAGGTCACTGGTTTCTGTTGTCACTGCATAATCACGAAAGATAAGTGACTATCGCTTTTGTATAAAATCTCGGGGTATGCTAATGATATATTTTTTAAAAATATCTGACGATGAGATAAAAAAAAGTGCTTCTTTCAAGAGAATTAATAAAAGGCGAGTATAAGTTCGAACACTAACCACACTTTCTGTGTCGATAACCTTATCCTAACACCTCATTACTAAATAGAATAATCACCAGACGTTAAACACTTGAATTTTTAGTTGCGTTACCTGCGTCACGATCCAGGGCAACCAAACCCCAATCCGGATTAAAATATGGTATACTCACCTCTGTAGGTTGGGCGTACATGTAGTACCTCCCTATTTTTATTAATAGTGTGGTATCCATTTATTAATCTTAAGCTTCTAAAAGGTTAATGCTCAGGGAGCTCATCAATATATGACTTTAGTCACTGGTGTTTCCATAAAATCGGCCAGCCTCCTGTGCTGCGAAGTGGTTAATAGGAGTAGATAGGTTCGCCTATCCCCTGGTCAGTACCACTTCCATGTTTATTGAACAGGAGTATCGTTTGTTTCCTGCTTACAATATGGTTTACCAGTCCCTTTCTTCCATGGATTTAATGATATGTCTTAACATTTTGGTGATTTGACTGATCAGTGGCTGTCTCTTTTCATTAAGAGGATACCAGGTTGGCAGATTTCTGGTTATTGCATTCCATCTGGTAATAAGGAGCCTGAAAAGGAGAGTGACTCATCAAGCCTACACGGGCAAACATCTTCCACTGACATGAAGGGGGAACATTATACTGATTCAATTGCTAGGTCTGCTGCTTCGAAAATTGATTCAGTGTCGTGATAGACAGTTTTTTCTCGCCGAAAACTTCTATCATACAAATTTATAAATCTACTGTACGTCCATGCATTTATTATTGCTGCTACTTCTGGTATAATGTTTCTGCTATATATTTAGAGATTCTTGATAAAATACAAAGAATAATCTGCAATGCTGTTAGCACTGACATGACATCTCTGTTTCGGTCACCTTCCTACCGCCATAGCGTAGCTTCCCTTTTCATTGTAATAGTTCTGGTGAACTTTCCTCTGTGGTACCTAGATTTTATGAATTTAAATGCAGTACTAGATTAGTGGAAAGGTTTCATCATTTTACAGTTGAAGTGGCTTGATGCAACCGTAAATTCTTTGCTAACAGTTTCTTCTACTGCACTTTTCACTTGCGGCACTGTCTTCTGACTACTTATCTTTCAGTCAATTTTGATTTTTTTTTAAGTATTTCACCCAAGCAAAGCGGGAGTACCACTAGCACGCAAGAAGTTAGAGCGGATTGATAACAAGAGCAAAGAAGCGTGTTTGAGGAAAGGATAGAGAGAAGCACGGGGAACAAGATCAAGGTATCAGAAGGTGTCGTTTGACATTACACTTGAAATTCGAAAATTATTGTTATCCGGGAAGCAATTGAGAAGAAGGGAGTTCCACAGATGGGAAGTGTGAGAGAAGAAACTGTTTGAGTAGAAGAGACGGTTATATTTAACAGTTTCGACAGTAAAAGGGTGGGACTGAGATGCCACCCTAGTAACTCGCTTAAATTCAGGCAGTCTGGGAAGCAGCGAAAGTAGATCTTCAAAAATGTAACGTTAACTTCTGTCTTCATAATTCCCGTTCTTTTACAGCTCTCTCCTCAATAATGTTTTCTTTTTTCTCCTATTCTCTCACAGTCAGTGACTCTTTACATCTTAATGGCTTTATAGCCTTGCGTGGTTGAAATGATGAAAAAGTCATGTACGCGTAGAATTCCAACTTTAAACTCGGTCTGACATATTCCGTTTCAGTAGGGGTGCGTTTAAATTCTACCTACATTTCTTAGTAAAATATCAATCTATATTTTTATGGAACTATATACCTCATTTTAAAAAAGAGAAAAGAATCAGCTCCACTTTATTGACAATGTTAGCCATACCGTTTTTACTGTCCAACAGTCATATAAAATTTGCCTGCGACTGTCGAATTGGCACGTGCATGCTCTATCCTTCGAGTTGTTTTGAAACGAATTAATGCACTGAAATTCATAGAAAACTTTAAAATGTCATGTTCATGTGAAATAACTTTTGTTTATTAAATTTGAAATAATAATCCCCGGAATTTCTACGAGTGAAAAATGTTCCTTTCTGACGAAGAAATATCAAGAAAGATAAAATTATTTTGAAAGTCGTATGAAAATGTTTACATATATTAAAAGGTCATGCGCCCAAAAGGTAAATTTAGTTTTGTATCTATGCATTTTTTTGAATCTAAAACACTAGATTTTTACAAAAATAAAATCCTGTAAGAGCACTGTCATTCTAATCAATATGGACAAACATTTCACGAAGTTATGTGTTTTGTTCTGGTATTAAATATATTTAAGCATTTTTGTTGCAATGTGATTTGCTCTCAACTTTAGCTTCAGTTTAAACTATAAGACTTCCTTTTCTCTTATAATGTCATGTCCACTTAGAACGTAGGTGATCATGGCTCTCCTCGGATTCATTTTCTTTATTATTTGTTAATTACAACACATTATTCGGAAAGATAACAAAGTGGCTTTTCCATCGCATTCTCTACAGTTTGGAATTCAGTTGTTTTTTTTTTCACTTAAAATGGTTGCCACCCAAGGCTAAAAATTCAGTCTATCCTGTTATTTAACCGAAAGCTGAGGTGGGGAGAGAAAAACGAATTCAAGTCTTTCCCTATTGCATTAGTCGTAAGTGAACTCTCCTATTCTGCTTTCTGTTATTATTTTCGTTACACTAGCAGCCCATCATTTAATAATCAGAAATGCAAGGAACCTATTTCTGATCAATCTCTTCTGGTTAAAAATTAATTTGTTTTACTAGATGAACAAGTATCGTTTTAATAATGGAAAGATATGAGTTACACTATCTTACATAACCTACCTACTTGAATGTCCAATTTTGATTAAATTTAAGCAAGCTCTGTTTTATTTTATTTTATTTTTCGATTCTTCAATAAATTGTACACCTGGATGCAAAATAACGGTCAGCAGCATTCTCCCAAATAATGAACACCTTTGAACTGGAATAACTTGAAAAATCTTGATTAAAAAATTTCCAAAACTAGTATAATATAAACAAACCGACTTTTCTGTAGAATTTAATAAAATGGCTTTGATTGAAATCCTACTGCTTATTTTTAAAGTATACGGACAAGGATAATAACAGCACTAAAATCGGGTACCTCTCTCATAGAAAAAGATTTCACGTTAGCCAACATAAAGTTTACGGAGAAATTAAAATAGCTGAAAACAAAAGTACCAGGATGTAATTAACAAAGGTTTGGGGTTTGATATCGACTACATTTGTCTGTTCATTGTAACCGAGATAGATGAAAGTACTCGAACAAAAACAGAAGACAAAACATGAACGTTGGCCACTGCCTAAAATTTTGACCCGGAGGTCAAAATTCAAAAACTGGAAGAGTACTATAAAAATTTATATAGAGAGATTTTGTTATTTGAATTTAATAAAACTTTAAATAGATATGTCTCTCTCTCTCTCTTTCTCTTTCGCTTTCTCTCTTTATATATATATATATATATATATATATATATATATATATATATATATGTGTGTGTGTGTGTGTGTGTGTGTGTGTGTGTGTGTGAAAAAAATATAGAAGTTCTTTAGTATTTTTGTTATTATTTTTTAAAAATAGTGCTCGATACAAAAGTAGAGCATAAATATAATTATTAATTTAAAAATATGATTTCAACACGCTACATAAGAGTTCTCATGTTTCAAAACAAGGCCGAAAACTTCAATATAATTATTAAATTAAACTGAATTAAAGTACTAAACTCTGTTCCATCTTCCCCAAAATTTCGCTTGAAGATGGAACAAAAGCTTAGTACTTTAATTCAATTTAATTCTAATAATTATATGGAAATTTCTTGTTTTGAAACATGAGAACTCTTATGTAGCGTGTTGAGTCATATTTTTAAATTAATAATTATATATATATATATATATATATATATATATATATATATATATGATTAAAATGAAAAATGAGACCAAATAACCATAAAAAGCATCAAAGACAACAACAATTTCTCTCTTGTTGAACAATTCATTCAACCGTTTCATAGCATTGATAATATCAGATGCGTGCTTTTCGCCTCTTCATTTAACAGCCGACAAGAAAGCGCAGATCTGACGTGAAATAAATTTTCAAAATAAATTTACATATTAAAGGATTAAACAGGTATTTGGATTTACTCAGAGAATTTAATTTCCACTGGGTGACCTCTAACCAACAACATTTCTCGGGAGAGTTTGTCCCACTTCTTTATTCCTCGTTTCGTTGAAAAAGGACACAGGCTTGTCTAAAAATTGCGACTTTACAAGCTTTCTTTTCATACTTCAATTAAGTCAATAGGCTAATATCTAAAAAGTATCATCAATCTTATTGCCAATATTATCATTTTTATTCCTCAAATTTACATATATATTCAAACATGTTTCGTTAATTTCAACTGAGAGGTCTGTTTAATTTTTAATTGCCTTGCCACTTTCCCTAAACTTGTGCAATTCGTATCGATATTGATCATCACATCACAAATATCGAAAATGAAACTAGTAGATTAAGATAAACTTAACTGGCAATATCCTAATATCCTCATTACAAAGAAATTATGCCAAAGAAAAAACTGACATTAAATATATTTCTCCACGCAGGACAGTATCTTGAAGTGTGTATAAAATATTCAATATGTGCATACAAAATATGTAATATGCAAACAAAAAAACTACAAATATTCGATACATGTATTTTGTTTAATCGTTACATATAATGTCTCTTTGAACTGATTCCAATTCCTGTAAAAACTGCCATGATGCAACAAAGAAAATTTTATCTACCATCATGACAACGTCCAGTTCTTGACTGCAACGTCGAAAAATTATTGAAGAAAGCAGAACAAAACATGAACTTGTTACAATTTATTAAAAATTTTCATCCCAATGCATGACATCATTCCTAAATTGGAAAAGTACAATAAAGAAATTAAACAGGAATTCTGCGTAGATTAAATTTAGCAAATCTTATTTGAATGTTTTCATGCTGCCAAAATACACCATATACATACATACACACACGCGCGCACGCGCACACGCACACACACACACACACACACACAAACAAACAAACAAACAGATAGAGATAGAGAGAGAGTGTGTGTCTCAATCTGATATATAATATCAGCCAGGATCATATGACTTTGGAATAATCATACGTTACTGTAGTTTTTCTGTAGTAAAAGCGAAAATATTTAGCTAAATATAAAGAAAAATAAGAAACTCATATTAAGAAAGGAAATTTATTTCATATTCTTTTCCTTCTCCTACGTCTTTTTCTACGTTTTTTCTCTTTTCTTTTTTGACTCTGAATACATTCTACATTAAACATTCGTTTTCCTCTTTTTCGTTATCGCGTCTCCTTTCCTATTTTATTGATGATATCCGCACTCATGTACCAGCTGGTTATGTGGCATTATGCCCTATATCCAAGTATATAATGTGATCGGTATTCGGACCCTACAGAAAATCCGGGTTTCAAATATTGATTTCTATATTGTATTCCTATATATATATATATATATATATATATATAAAATATAATGTACCATATATATTATATTATATGCATTAATTTATATATATATATATATATATATATATATATATATATATATATATATATATATATATATATTTTATATATATTTTATATATTACATGTATGTTATATATATATTTTTATATAGAATATATATATTATATTACATATATATATATATATATATATATATATTATATATATATATATCTATATCTATATCTTATGTTTGAAGGAGAAAATCTTCATAATCAAACATAAAGATCCAGACATACTACTAAATAGACATAATTAACTAGTTTTTAAATGCCGGCACAAAAACAACCTAAACCTAAGCAAGTACACTAAGAAATAATCATATAGGAACAGCAATTTTGAATATTTTATATTCCCTTTGTTTTTAGAAATATTACTATGCACACGTGAATGCTAACACATGACTATATGTATACAACTATGATAATGTATTTGCACACTGAGACACCTGTTGATATGTAGATGTATATGTTTTTTATACGGAAAAAGAAGCATACCAGGTTTTTTTTTTTTGTGAGTGTGGAGATGTACAATTAGATAGGTACTTATATGTTTTGCCATAAATATGAAGGATCGGGTAATATTATATGTGTAAAGATATATATAATGTAATTAAATACTGAGATAGTCTTCGAACGCAGGCATAAGTGGATACACGGGTGGGCATGAGGATAGGGACAAATACGTGTGTAGATATATGTAAGTGCAAATTAACGCATATGTGGGTATGTAGATATTCTGCATATTGCGTATGCATATGTGTGTGTATGTATATGTATGTATGTATGTATGCATATATGGGTGTGTGTATGTATGTGTATATGTGTATACGTATGGATGTGTAAATATATATATGTGCGTATGAATATATATGGATATGCTGATGTCCTTGTGTGTATATGTATATATGTAAGTATAAGTATATATGGAGATAGGTATGGAGACATGTGGATGTGCGTTCTCTCTGCAGGTGTATATGTGTAAAGATGGAAATATACATATATCGTTTCGTGTGAATGTGTGTGTAGGTGTATATAGGAACTCATAGGCATATAAGAAGATATAGGTATGTGGTTACAAATAGGGGTTTAAGACATGTGTAGATAAGAAATTTTAAAAGAAGGACCTAATTTTCTGCTAGTGACATCTCTTCCAAATTTCTCCTCTAATATTCTCAATTGGAAGTGAATTTTAAATAGCACGAAGGAAAGTTTAGATTGGTATTTTAATTGAGATTGAAAGATACTACCCCATTGTGGAGAATAAAATTATTTAAATGGGAATAACCGTTGATAATTGGGTACATAAAAACAATCACGAGTTTACTTAATGAACAAAAATCAAAAACAATCACGAGTTTACTTAATGAACAAAAATCAAACGAATAGATGTCAATCTAACAAGCTATAAGATAAAAGTTTTAGGAAAAAATAAAAGTAATTACTAAATATAAAATGGATTGCTCTTTCAATGTTCTGTCTATGGATTCTTCCAATCGACGGTTTCATAGAAAATACCCAAAACTCCACCGAATTTCAAATTAATTTCTTCGTAGATTGTTTTAAAATTTAGATATTTATCAAACCTTAACCTCCCAAATATGCACGTTAAAGTAACGCGAACTGACAGCGTCTAAGAATTTGAATGAAACCTGTCGTGTAATTTATTGGGGTTGTTGTAACGTCTTCTTTTAATGTCGTTCTTATCATTCACCCCTTATAATACCTTTATCTAGAGACGAGACGCGTTAAATTTGAGCAACATCTAGCCGACACACTGGGGTTAAAATAGGAAACTAAAATGATACATATGACACACTCATATCCTCTCTCCCACCTCACTTTCTCACTTCGTTAACTTTGCGTATACTTGATGAGGTCCGTAAAAAACGTGTGAGTTTCTTTTCATTTTTCATTTCAGGTTTTGGAAGTAAAGTCTGATGATCCAGAACCCTGTTAAACGGGTTATGGTGAAATAGCTTATTACATGGAATCTTAACGTGGTCTGTCTTTTATTCAAACATATATATATATATATATATATATATATTATCGATATAGAAAAATTTTATCATGTAAGGAAATTAAGAGATTTTCTGACAAAATTACAAACACACACATATACAGGGTACGATGGGTAAATCGTCACTATTTTGGTACAAGTTTATCCCTTGTTTCCTGTTTAGGATTAGGTTTCCTGTACTTTCTAAAGTCTTTTAATTCGCTTTTACTCTCTCTCTCTCTCTCTCTCTCTCTCTCTCTCTCTCTCTCTCTCGCCTCTTGTGTCTTATTGGCATTATCGACTTACTTGGCGTCAATGTATTTAAAAACTGTTTAAAATGTCTTACATTTATAGGAGAAGGGTTCTCATTCTTACATAGAACGTTTTTGTGGATAAAGACCGTTTGGACAAAGGAAAATATAGCCCGACCCCTAGTTGTAATAACTGTATATAACCTGTTAGTGGCCACCATATGCCACTACCTGTCACAGTTTTTAATATCATATCACCGTAGGGTCTACACCTCGGTGAATGTGGTTTGTGTTTGCTGCAATCAATTTCGCTGGTTTATTTCCTTCTCTGGAATGTTTCCTCTAGTAAATTTCGTACGTTGTGAACTTTTGGGGAAAAACAGGCTGTAGCCTTTTGATCTGGGCCAGATTTCGATCGTACTGTTTCTTTAGTGATCTTGTTGAAAAATGTGTCAACAAAAGAAACTGTTGAAAAATTATCAACAATTTAATTAAAGGTGAAATGTAGAAAATCGTACGACAGATATGTGGCTGTTTCCTTCCAGTCACTCATTTTCTACCCTTGATGCACTGAGTGACGTCTATTTGTTTAGTAATGCTGGTTATGTTAACATCTCTCCATTGAATAACTTTTACGGTGGATTTTCTCTAATGCACTATGAAGTGGGGAAGGCTGCCGATTTTCACCGCGAGCCATCAACTTCTCTAGATAATTCTCTCGAACTCCATCCACTCTACTTATTCCTGCGCATGCGTACTCCGTTTATACAGACACCCGTCCGGGAATAGACATGAGTAATAAGGTTCTCAAACACAGAACCTCCTGTTCTATAATCCAGATAGCTATGAAGTGTTTTTCAATTTGGGCCTGGATTTTTGAGTTTCCAAGATTTACAGATAAATTGCTAAAAAAACCCGAAACAAATTACTGAAAAATTTATTGGTCATGTCATGATAGCTCGAGGGTGTCAGTTTTATTAAATCTTACTTAGTTTTATATGAGTTCAAACTCTTCCGAGGCTCTCCTTATAAATATTTTATGTGTTTAAATTAAAGTATTATTAAACCGTTTCGAATGAACAGGATTATATAGTTCAAACTTTCCAAAATTAAACACCTTATATTTATTATATCAATATTGCTACAAAACCAAAGCATTAACCTAAAAAAATCGAGTAATATTCTCAGCCTTCTCAAGACTTTAATGTAGATATCATGCATGATGTCAAAACCCTTCAGAAAACTGTCAGCTGTATACAAGTGCTTATTAAGATCAATAGTTAAAAGTACTTTCGAGCGAATGAAACCAGTAGTTCTTTGCATGGACCGTACTTTTTAAATACTGTAGACTGGCGCTACAGAATCACAAATAAAATAAGTGTACCAAATAATAGAAATCACACACTTGACGATTTTCAACAATAGCAAAAACTTAAATAGATACCATATGTAGCTCAAAGAAGGACTAATGATATAATCAAAATGGTGGCATTCCACACTACTTAAAACAAAAGGTTAGGAAGAAAACCCCCAACATTACTGAAAAGAGAGATAACAGATAGTGGACTTGAGAAATCTATTTTTCTGAAAAATTGCTTTATGAGAAAATATTTTATAAATTCAAACGAATAGAGCACTGGCTGCTCGGACAATGAATGTCGAATATTTCCTTATAAGGAAACGGCTAATATTACCGTCGCTATAGATTAATTCATTTAAATCTCCATCACTAATTATTTTGGATTTCTTTTAATGGCTTCATGTTTCTTCATTTTTGCTTCCTATGAATAATATACGCAAAGTGATTCGCAAATAATTTATTTTAACGGAAACAATAGCAGCTACAAGGCGGACATTTATACCGTTGGATAAAATAAGGTTTCATCTACAAAATACTCGGTCGTAAATATTCATTCAAACAATGTGTATTAATGAAAATATACGTTATGCCTACTAGGTAACAGGACATAATCTCAGCCTCTTATTCCAAAACTGGCAAAATCACAGTTTCACAAATAAATGTCTCATATATAAAAAGAAACAAATTTAACATTCAAAATTCAAGAAACTTTTAATTCAAATTTTAATGTTAAATGGAAATAATAATAATAATATAATCCAATATATAAAAGTATATGTATAATATCCAATATATACACTCCAATATCAAATAGAGATAATAAACACAATATCCTATATATATACATTTATTACATGATAACAATTTTATGTCCCGCTTATGTATATAGAATTATGGATGATCACTAGCAACGAATACATGTATATATCTTAATATAATATGATAACAGACGACTGATTTTAGACCTAATCTTATTAATTAATCTCATGTGAGACTGGGATTTTGTCCACTTTTGGGATAAGATGCTGGGATTTCGTCATGTTCTCTGTTTTTTGTGATGGATTCTGTCTACTGTGTAGTTTTTTGCATCTTTTGAATAGTTTTCAGATTTTTATCTGTTTTGTCACGTGAGAGCGAAGTTGTTTTATTTTATTTTGTTTTGCAATAGTTCCAAAGATACATAACATTACACGGACATTGGATTTCGTCTAATTTCTCTCTTGATAATGACTGAAGCCAATAGAAAGCTCGGAACAGTTACAAAAATAACACGAACTGTGGACAGTCTCTTTACAACTTCACACAAGATATTGAAATTAATCCGTCACCTCGAAAAACTTATCAAAATATAATAAACTTGACAGTCATCTTTAACAATTTTTTTAATACATATATATATATATATATATATATGTGTGTGTGTGTGTGTGTGTGTGTGTGTAAAAGTTGAAATTAAAATTGCCCTCTTGAGAAGAGAGTATTTTTAAAAATAGTGGCTCCTACTGCTATTAACGCATTATTCTTCAAGTGAATTGAGTGCTCTGGGCCACTGGTGTGTTTCGTATAGAAAACGTGAGCATTTCCCTTTCGCTCTGCCTTGCGACGATAGCCTAGGAGTAGGATCTCTGCCTGCGAATGCCAATATATATATATATATATATATATATATATATATATATATATAAATATAAATTGATTTAAAATATGTTTTTCCGCTACACAGTTCTAATCATGTTTCAAAAATGGAAGATAAAAGCCCCGAATTTAATTTTGTAATTAAATTAAAGACATTAGTTCCATTTCCTCCTCAAGCTTGATAACGAGGTATATATCTTTATATATCAAGAACAGCATTAGGGAAATTACAAAAAAAAAAACATTATTTATTTGTGAGGCGTTTCGTCCTTCAGGACTTCATCAGAAGTATCGGATTTTGACATTGTATTAATAATATTATATATTGTATTATTGTATAGATAATATTATTATACCGTTTGTCAGTCATGTTCATTTCCCTTATTTTTTCAACTAGGCTGTCTGAGTTCTTTATATGAGATGAAGTCATTGTTCCAAGGAGAGGGGTTAAACTTTTTGTTATCGCTTTCGCCAGTTTATGTGTGTGCTGTCTATTCTTGAGATAATGGGGCGGATTGGGATACCAGTTTTGTGGGGTTTAAGGAGACCGTCAAGTTTGGCTGTTCTGGGGTGATATTCTATGAGTCTATACGATTTTTGTTTAATTTTAATTAGTTTCCTGAGTTCCTTGTTAAATTTTTGTGTTTCTGTAGTTATTTGTGTTCGTTTAGTTTTTCGTATATGCCGCTATCGTTGAGCAGTGAGTTCATTTTTTCTATGTATGTATTCTTGTTCATGATCACGACCCCCACCCTTTTCTGTGCGTTTACGTGTCTCAGTGATAATGCATTCCAATGAATCAAAGAATATATTATCCTGCCTACTAATTCTATCGAAAAGAATCTATCTAAATGTTGTAGAGTAGTTTTCACAGTTTGTATTTCACTAAGTCGGTCCTAAAAGGGTCCGACGTACAAAACGTTTGGAACTTGAAGTAAGAGTTAATGACGCAGCAATCTAGTTGTGATGGTTGATACTTCAATGTCCGACATCGACTGACTCACTCAACTCCACTGAGCTCAACTGGCGACCGCTACTACTACTACTTATTATGTGTGGGAGATTCTATTAATAATAGAATAGGTACGTTCAGGTATAACACTAAACTTAACATAAAAGTTGTTACTACTACTTCCAAAACAATAAAAGACTTAATCAATATTAGACAAAACAATAAGCTAAAACCTGAAGAAGGATTTTACTCCATCACCTGTAATATTTGTCACAAAAAACACGTAGGAGAAACCCCATGAAACCTAAATAAAAGACTATATAAACACAAAAGAGATATTTTAAAAAAGGATACATCAAATGCATTGGCTGCCCACTGTTACGAGACTGGCCACAACTTTGACCTAAAAATGCTACTCTGATCAAAGAAGGGAATAATTTGAAGATGAGTCCATCATCTCTATATAAGCCCACTAGTTCTGGATCTAAGGTTCTACTAAGTTTATATAAAACATAAAAAACATACCAAATCAACAGCCTGAACTGAATCGTATGTTCCCATAATGCATTAATGACGATTTTGGAATTTTGGCGGGGGAATGGAAACAGAGATTTTATACCCAGAAGCACCTTTTTACCAATTCTAAATTAAAATACCAAACAACCTTTTCAAAGAAATTTTCGGAATTGAAGGAAAAAGGTCTGAATCCCCAGATAGATTGGAAAAATAGGTTTCGCTTATACCCCTAATAGTATTAGAGATGTGCAGTCTATGTCTAGAGAAAAAAAAATCGAATAATAAAATACAATAATTAATACAAACTATCAAAGGAACGAACTAGTTTTAAAATGTAGACATAGAAGTAGGTTTAAACTTATATAAGAACATAGATCTTACCTTACCATCTAATGTTGAATATATAACAATAATGAACTGATACATTTTCCCTCTATTTTCCATATTAATCCTGTCTTATAACAGTCCCCTAATTTATCCCACCCCATTTGAATATTTTTTTTATTTTTTTTAAAAGAATTTCGGGTATGGTTTGGTTTATAAATTATAAGTCAAAGTTATAAGTGGATAATTTATCCTAACTATATATATATATATATATATATATATATATATATATATATATATATATATATATATTAAGACTTTTTATGTTTAAACATTCTGTTTTTTATAGATATAAATATTTAAGCAAATGTTCTGTTTATAATAAACAGTATTAAGCAACATTTACCAACCTGAATGTCCGAGAAATTTTCAAAGAAAATATTCGTCTTCAGATAGGAATCAAACCTGCATCTTTTACGGAACCGTCATATAGCCTGACGTGCCTTAACCGATTGGGCCACAGAGGAGTGTTCGGAGGACGAATATTTTCTATGAAAATTTCTCGGACGGTAAATGCTGTATCCATAAAAAAAAGAATGTATAAACATAAAAATGTCTTAAAATAATTGTCGGACTTTGTCCATTTCATAATGTGATACACACACACACACACACACACAACACACACATATATATATATATATATATTAAAAATAAATCCTAATCAGCATCGGTTTCATCACAGGGGATCATCAGGGTGAACTGGCCATTTACAGTTAGCCCTGACGATCGCATGTAGTGAATTAGGATTTATTTATTTTACTTTGCTCTATTTCGTGTCTTGAGCACTCTTCGATTTAACATTACTCGCTGTTTTTTTTTTGTTTGTTTTTTTTTGGGGGGGTTGTACTAGAGATTGGAGGTAACGGACGTTTTCTTTCGCCCTGTTCTGGTGCTCTCTTTTTTTCCATTTTTCTTCGTAATTTGAAAATTTGTGTTATCCGTTTTTTTTTCACCCACCGAATTTAAAAGATTTACATTATATATATATATATATATATATATATATATATATATATATATATATATATAGATAGAGAGAGAGGGAGAGAGAGAGAGAAAGATGTACTGTGCGCAATGTACTGATTTGCTTTAAATCAAATTCAACAATCAATAAATTATGCAAGGGTGTAGAATACAAACTACTTGTTGAAGACATTTTTTTTAAATTTATTATTTCATAATAAATATATAAAGTTTAATTTAGAAAATATTATTTCCAGTCATAATGATTTCTTTGATTAATGCTGTTTAGTTTTAAGGAAATTAATATGAAGTTTTATAAATGTTCATTGAAATTCTATATCTTTCTCTTTTAATTCTTGCTTTTTCTTTTTGTTCCTTTACCATTTTCATTCTTTCTCTCCTTCTTTGATTCATTCTTTTCTTTCACTTTCCATTTTGACTTCTTAATCCTTTTGTTCCCCCTTTTTTCATTCTTCTATCCCTCTCCTATCATACATAGCTTGCACTTTTTGTTCTGCTTTCAAAGTTTTCTTTGTTTTTCTTTCTCTTTTTCTTTTCTTTCTTCTTAATATCCTTTTATACTCTTTTCTTTTCCTTCCTTGCATTCTTAAATACTTACTTGTAATTTCGATGCGAGAAAAATTAGAATGTTGGGAACAATTTTATCACTTCCAGTTTAATTGAAAATGAAACAATTAACTGGACAACATCTCTGAGACGGCAGCCATCAAATTGAAGACATGGCATTAGCGCAGTTGGCTTCTCGATCCTGGAAGGCTACTGAAGACGCTGCAACCAGATTATGTACTTTTTACTACTATGAATTTGTTCTAGGCTCTAAAGATGTCGATTCCTGTTGGTGAATGCTTTCACATTCCTTCCTTCCTCGGCTTTCCTCGTCTACTTGAAGTAATTATCGGAAGGCCGTAATCTTTGTGATTGAAATCGGTCACGTGATACACTGCGAAATCAATCCCCTGATCCTCTTACTATTGTTGCTATGGTTACAGCCAGGAGTCATGTCCCTGTTTCCAGACCGCAACTTAATGTCTCGTTTTGAAATTTATTTTTATGAATATCCTTTTCTTTTCACGCTTTTTTTATTGCTTGCCTTTTTGCTGTCATTCTTAGTTCAATGCTTCATTTATATTCTTTTTTTTCCTTCCTATTTTTTTCCTTTTTTTCGTTTCTTTTTAAATTCTTTCTTTATTTTGTCGTTTTCTTCCCACCTTAATTTATTCCACATTTTTCTCACCTTCTCTTTCTTTCTCTTTTTCTCTCCTTATTATTTTCTTCTCATTCATCTTCAGATCCTTTTCTTCTTAATGGTAACTCACTCATTTTCTTTTATTTAATCCTATTCTTAAATTTTAGCTATTTTTTCTCTGTTCTCTGCTATTTTTTCGTTAATTTCTCAATGAAATTAAACTTGCAGTCTAATTAACCTTGCAGTTATTCTTGTTCTCTCTTTAAGAATGATGATATCACTTTCCCCGACATTACATCCATTAACAATTTCGTTGTTATATCAATATCGTCGACATAATCCTCACGGGACCTTAATCCAAAAACGCACTAGAATAGCGGAATATGCCTTCCAGAAACTAAGCAAAGGATTAAAAAAATATAGTTAAAAAAAGGCGAAATGATAAATAGTACTCAATCGTGACGTAATATATATCATCATACACTGCAATGAATTCTGAAAAATTTCTTCAGACATTAGGAGGAAACGTGAGATAAAAAGAGATGTTCTACAGAAGAATATCTTGAACAAAAAATGTAATCAATGGGGCAGTTTTAAAGAAAATTGGAATGAAAATGAGATTTTAGTATAGATAATGAGGAAAGAGGACTTGAGGAAATTGACACTCACGTGGCATATTGACCGTAGGTGGTAGTGGAAAACAGCGAGTAAACTATCTAATAAGCTTGTGTAAAAGGAAGGCAGGACAAGGAATGATAGTAAGGGGACAAACACTGCTTAGTCCTAAGAGATAGGGATTTGTGGTGAGCCATGATAATACACATCTTGAAGGAACACAGAACATAAAATAAATTGGTCATCGTCATCCTCATAATGCAAAATCCTTTCTTTCTTTTATAAATACAATAAGATACTGACGTCGCTGCCAAATCACAGAACCCGGTAAATCGTCTTCTATGTGTCGTGTCCCGTCAGGACGTTGGGTATTGTGGCTCTCCACTATTTCTTCTTCTTTGTAGGTCTTAATAAATTTTGTCTTAGTTATCTCTCCTAAGACTTGTTCCGCCATCAATTCGCGCAGGCTCGCTAGATAGGTTAAACTTTGTTTTCCTCTTTCCTGCGAGTATCAAATTTTCCAAGCCTTCAGTATATGCTCAAGAATTTTCAACTGTCTCTTTCTGATGTTAAGCATAAGTATCCATTTTGTTTCTATTTTCTCTAAAACTTCATTCTTGCTCATATGTGCGATCACATGCCCTACAAGAAGGGTGATGTAACGGTTCAGTACTCTTTTCATTGTTTTTAACGAAGTATTTATGTTTTTTTAATACTTCGCTTGGTTTTTGGAAGGCATCTTTCGTTATCCAATGAGCCTTCGTATTTCAATGTAGCACTGTCCTTCCTCTGTTCAAACACTCCCCAGATATTTAAATTGTTGTACTTATTTGATTTTGGTGTTTCCAATTTGCAATTTGCATGTTGGACTGTTCCTTTTGCTAACAACCATGGATTATGTCTTCTTGCAATTTATGTTTTGTTCTTTTCGTTTTTCTTCACTGCCTTCTGTAGAAGTTTCTATATTTTCTTTTTTGTGTGTCTGCTATCAATATTATATCATCTGTATATCTTATGTTATTAAGATTGTGACCGCCAATAATGAATCTTGGTAGCACTTCTGATTCTCTCAGAATCGCCTCACTGTATTGGTTGAATATGTCCGGTGAGAAGACACGCCTTTGTCATATAAAAAGACTGATATTACTTAATAATGTATTTACTAGATTCCTTTTCTATTCGTATGCGAATGCTTTGCTCCCAGTATAGGTACTTGATTATTCTAATATCGTTCCCAAATATATCAAGGTTACCTAGCAGTTCCAGCAGTTCTTTGCGACGCATTTATCAAACCATTTTTTAGTAATAAAACTAAAAGACTTTAGATGGCGTGAAACGACATGGATGTGGTTCTACTGAAGAATGCTTCGAATACTGTGGATAGAACGACAACAAGGAAACTTTTAAGAAAATAGGAACAAGAAGAATGTATTCAATAACATAAGATATACAGATAACCTCCAGTACTTCGAATACTGAATTTTACGAGAGGCGACCCATCCCCGTTTAGAAGATATTCTTCTCTATTAAGCTAAGCTTAACAAATACCATAGATATTTATTTCTATATTTATATACTCAACTATCTCTCTTTTCATATCTTATACCATGCATGCTCAATATCTTCCGTTATCTCTGTCTACAGCAGACTTCTGACAGACATTAGATAGTGCTCTCCAGAAAGCACGAATTTGTGTGTCCGTATTTAATTTTCTCCAGTCGTTTGTAACGCACGAGTCTGAGAGTTGTTGGAGTGGTACCCTGATAGCTGCTGAAGTGGTACCCTGATAGCTGCTGAAGTGGTACCCTGATAGTTGTTGTGGCCACGATTCGTAACTACTAATCCGTTCTCCTGGCTTTACATAGCGTAAGTACGAAGATGCCCAATTTTTGATTGATACTTTGTTTGACACCGTATTGGTTTAGGGAAATTTTTAAAAAGGATGTCATCATTTATACATGATCAAGCATAATACGGCGTATTTATTCACTTTAATTTTTAATTGGAATTAACGACATCTCATTTGAAGTTTATGGGCAGTTAAGTAAAAATGGATTCTTCGAGTCACATAAAGTATTTCAATATCAGACAAATTCATCAAATCTTTGCTGCTACACAATCTTAATATCTACAGACATTCGGCACATCCATAGTTATTCAGAATTCTCTATGAGTTATCACAGTGCTTATTTATTTGCTGTAATGTTTAACGAGCTCGTATCGCAAGACAGTGTTAGTATGTTCATGTCAATTTAGGCTAATCTTCATAAATATTTATCATTTCGCAGTATCGTTTATTGTTCTCTTTCTGTCCATTCTGTTTCTAAGAGACTGTTTCCTTCTCTCTTTCCCACCTCTCTCTATCTCTCTCATAGTATATTTTCTTCTCTCAACTCTCTCTTTCATAGAATGTTTTTATTATCTCTCACCTCTCTCTCAATATGTTTCTTTCTCTCTCTCTCTCTCTCTCTCTCTCTCATAGTATGTTTTCATTCTCTCTCTCTCTCTCGATCTCTCTCACTCTCTCGAAAAACATTTTTCTCTCACTTCCTATATTTTTCTTTGTATCTATAGTTTTCTTTCTCGGCGTATTTCTTTTTCTCTCTCTCTCTCTCTCTCTCTCTATCTATCTATCTATCTATCTATCTATCTTCTCTCTCTTTCTTTCTCTCTCTTTCTCACTCTCTCTTCATATATATATATATATATATATATATATATACTTATCTTTAAAAAAATCTCCATATCTATTTCCATTTATCTACATATATTTCTGTTAATTCACCTAATCACGATCTGGCTGGAAGTGAAGCTGTCTGCAGTGCAGTGTTGCCCTCTGCCATTGTTTTCCTCTTTCCCACTCTGTCTCATGCCTGACTGTTTGACATCGGCGACATCTTGGCAGATCTCTCGTCCATCCTTCTGACTTGGCTGCAGGAACGCCGACAGGTCCCCATAAATCATATTTCAAATGACGCGCATTACATTCACAACACACAGCCACACGGTCCCGCAGGCCATAGGTCTTAGGAATCAAAACAGAAAGTGGAGCTTCTTTCTTGCTTGATCACTCAAGGAAGATAGACAGACAGACTGCCGGACTTAACCAAGCTTTGTAAATATCTACAGCGCGTTTATTAGTCAGCACATCTGGCAGACCAATCCGCTTGTCTCAGGATTTCGATTCTTACTATTGTGGCTTGTGGCTAGAAGTAATTACATGATACAAGGGTGTTTCTTTGTCGGTTGATAGATAGAAACCTAGCCTAGAACAGTGACCTCTGTATTGTTTTCTCTTTTTATTAAGTTTTCTACACAGGTAACCTTGTACCCGACTAAACGCAGTTCAGTAAAAACCGATGAATCCACTTACTTACTCGAAGGCAAGTTCATTGTAACTAAAATGATTTGCTTTTAAATTAATTCAGAGAGTTTTAAACCTTTTTGATGTGCGCGTAGCCTCGATGTTATCTGTGCGTGAAATTGGATCAACGTTCAAATTCCAGCTAAGTTCATAAATATTTCGTGCAAACATCCTTCAATCTCTTCTTTCACTAGCTAGGAGGGCTGACTGGGATTTATAGCTTTGGTTGGCCACCAACCTAGTAGAAGTATGTTTCAATTCAATACTGTTGGTGGTGTGGTTCTAGTAACTTCAACTTTTTAACAACAGAAACTACCGCAGCAACACCTAGCTTAGTGAGTGTGTGGTCCTATATTCCACAAAGAAGTCTACATGGTTAACGCACACACGCATGCGCGCACCCACCTACTCATATATGTATGTGTATATACGTGTTTGTTTTTGTACGTGTGTGCGTATGTGTAAAAACTAAGATTGTTGTGAGCACACCGTCACAACCAAACGACTTCCCTATCTAAAGGGGTGAAGGAGACAAAACTATAAACTTTTCATTGATAATCCTTCTTTTAAGCGACGTCAACTTAACAAAAGACTAGACTTTTGTTTGACCAAATAGAAGGTTTTCTGGCCTAACTGTATTTGTCCTCTAGGCTTATTTTCTATTTATTTATTTATCTATTTTGATTTGATTATATTTCTTTTATTTTTTGTATTACTTCATATCACTTTATTCTATTTTATTTTGATTTATTGTTCGCATACACATACCTGAAATTCACGATTTCTACTAACTAGTCTGAGAGATAAGTGTCTAAAAAGAGAGAGAATTTTCATCCTTTTTTCTACGACTTTATTAATTTGTAAGAATGTTTGAAATGTTGTTTCTTGATCTGCCTGTACCTGTGTGAGCGAATATTTATCGGTTGTTTGAATGGATTACATTGTTCGAAAATTATTGTTCAAAAACCATTATTCGAAAACAAATATTCGAAAAACATTTGTTCGAACTGTAAATTAATCGGAAGGACAATTATACAAGATGATAATTATTCGAAATTCAAAATTCTTGATTGCAATAAAAATGTAAAAATTAAGTGGAAATTCAAAATGATAATTATTCGAAATACAAATGTCGTAAATAAAACAAATTTAGTAAGAAAAATCCTTATAGCATTAAGTTATATGATACTACACCCAAATAGTCAACTACTGAAGAGTACACGTTAAAGGATGCCACTAATTTTTAAGTTTTCCATTTACGTTGCAGTATTTCTTAAAGCTCTTGATATTTTGGCAAGCTGCTCTTAATTTTGCAATATGAATTTCTTACAAATCCTGTTCTCTTTTAAGAGCGTCTAAGAATTTCCATATTTTGGAATGATGGGATGACACTTGCTGCAAAAAAAAAAAAACTATGCCATCCTTCAGGTGTGTTATTAGTTCTAGGTTAATCAGCATGAACTCTGTTAAAGCAAGGCCACATACTTATTTCAAACATAGGTATTTCGAATAATTATCATTTAGTATAATTGTCCTTTCGATTAATTTTCATTCAAACAATTTACAATTCGAATAATTTTTTCGAATAATTACTTTCGAACAATTATTTCCGAACAATTTTCTCGATACGGTTTGAATGTAACGAACTCGTTACATTCGTAAATGAATCTAAAGTGTTCGTTACAGTCACTTACGCACAAATACCCTTGGGGAAGGTGAATCCATTTTTTACTCCCTCCAGCTATAGGTTGAATAGCAGGACACACAGGATCCTATAGTCTTTGTCGATAACCAGTCTACCGCAGAAAGAAATGATAACAGACTGCGGGAAAATATTCTGCCAGGTCAGTCATGAATCGAAAGAGACATGATAGTCGAAGCATGTATCACATAATGCACTTAACTGACTGAATAATATATTCTATTGGTGTAATCACCCCCTCTCAGCTCACTTAGCCAGGAGTGAAGGAAGTAAAACTATAAGATTTCATAATAGATAATTCATCTCTTAAGCGACACAAAGTTACCAAAATATGAGATTTGACTAAATAAAGCATTTATGGCGTAAATGTATGTGTGTATTATGGGTTATTTTTTTTATTTAATTCGTCTTATTTTATTCAATTATCTCTTTTTAATAAAACATTTTGTGCTGCTGATAAGATAAGTTAACGAAAATTATCAGTCAGTCGCTTAGGCGATCATGTATATTTCGATACATGACTGACGAGGCAGATTTTTCCAGCAGTAGGTTGCCATTTCTTTCTGCAGTAGATCTTGCCATCCAAACATTCAGTCTGTCTTACTATTTACCCATAGCTTAGGGGAGAAGAAGAGGATTCATACCTTTTTCAAGGGTATTAGCCCGTAAGTGAATGTAATGGATTCGACTGGAATTCGAACTCGGCTCTCTGAATCCTCAATCCGAGTCGCTATCCATTACACCTGCTTACTTAAAAAAACAATTACTCATACTGTTAAGCGCCCATCGTCCAGTGTGGGGAACAAGCTAATAGTATTAGAGAGGTTCTCATAACGCCCAAACATTGAATAGAAATTTATTTCATGTATCCTGTTCAAGATGTGTTCAATCTTCCGAAGCTTTAATGAAAGAACTGTTTTTACTTTTTGGTGATAGGACTGATCAGTAGCTGACTGTGCCATATTGTCAGTTTCATGATTACTGCATCTCGTCTAATAGTAAGGTGCTCGAAATCTTTGGTAGCGCTCTGGTGAGCAGCTGCATAATATCGTGGAGGGGTTATCACACGCATGGCTAGGTGTCTCTGCAAACACTTCAGCCAGGCAACACTGAGGCCACATTACGTCTTAGTATTAGTCACAGTCTGGTCAGTGTGTATTGCATTAGATGATGGACAGTAACAATTACAATTTTGGCCTTTTTCAACCTAGAATTTCCCTAGATTACAGTAACTAAAAATGGGCTTAAACCAGTTTGGAAAAAAATCACCGAAACCCATCAACCTTTCTTTTTCCAACATTTGTGCTTTTCGTATCAATTTCTTTAGTGTTGAATCTTTCCTCTTGAAACGTTCTCTACGATAAACTCTTGTATAGCTACCGCTGAATTTTCTGTTCCAAGTTATCATTCTCTTTGTCGAAAGGATCTATATATGGGGTTTATAATCGGGAAAAAAAAACTCCCAGTGACAAAGGAGTACCTGAATGATACTTTCATCTGCTTCAATCACTCATCATTACACACTGTTAACTATCAGTTTTTCCTTTATCGCTTATCTTCTACTCAGGACATGTTAGACCAAATATAGCTGACTTTCTATGTTTCTGTCTGTCTGTCTCTCTCTTTCTCTCTCTCCCTCTCTCTCTCTCTCTCTCTCTCTCTCTCTCTCTCTCTCTACATTAAGCTACAAGCATCTTTGTTTGGCGATGTTAATGCTAATCACGTCAAGTGGCTTAAACATTCTAATACTACTGATGTTACTGATATTCAGGCTTTTAATTTTTCTGTTGCTAAATCTCTCTGCCAAATAGCTTACTTCCTTATTCGTTTCTTTTATAATACTGGCTTTACTCGATTTGTTCCTTATCTCCTCTCCTGACAATTGTCATGTTTTACAAAGTGTGTTACACTTGTGCTTCTTCCAAACATAATATTTTCGCGGACTTTGCCTTACCCATATCAGCCACGGTGATGGTTAATTGAAACACAATTTGTCAACTTTCAGCTACACCTTCCCAATGAGTTCATACCTAATCGAATGCTGCGTCTTTATTCCCGATTTTGCTTCGAAGTGTATCTTAAAAAGCAACAATAATTAAATAATAGTTTAAAAAGGGGCCAAAAAACAACAATATTGGAAAGGTGTCGATAGATGGACATCTGGTGAAGAGTGAAATCAACGTAAGATCCTTTCTATGTTTCCCACTAAATAGTATCTTCAATTAAATCATTAAGGTCAAATATAATTTTGGAAAGCCTTTCTTGATCAAAGATTCTATGCTAAATTCACTTCCAATGGCAATGGTAATGTATGAACATTTCTTATGAGTAAACTACATTCATCGACCAAGCACAAAATGGTACTTTCGGTTGAAATTTATAAAATCTTTATCAAAAAGAATTTTTCAGGGAAACAGGGTTCTCACATTCATTAACCGATAGGTGCTTTCTTCCTAAACGTTTGTTTGTAGCGGTGTTAAACATCTTAATTACTCATTTCTTTATCGAGTTTTATGCGTTATTCATTTTACGGTGGAGTAATGGATAGAGGCTCGGATTGAGGAATCGGAGAGCCGAGTTCGAATTCCAATCAAATCCATTACATTCACTTACGCGCTAATACCCTTGGGAAAGATATGAATCCTCTTCTTCTCCCCTAAGCTAAGGGTAAATAGGAGGACAGACCGGGTTCTATAGTCTTGGATGGCAACTGGTCTACTGTAGAAAGAAATGGCAACCTTCTGCGGGAAAAATCTGCCTCAGAAAGATACATGATCGCCTAAACATATATCATATATGGTACATAACTGACTGTTGCTGTTATTGAATGCCCTCAAGTAATTTCTTCTATTTGATACAGTTCTTTGTTCGTGATTCTGAGGTACCAGTCTAAAGAGTTTGAAGAATGAAGGACCTCGCTATAACGTACAAGTTTAATTAGCTCAAAGCCGTTTTTAACTATTGATCGGAAAAAGCGACTATACACAGCAGTATAGATATTTCTCTGCGGGTTTTGCCATATGCCTGACATCCAATGAAAGCATGGATCTGAAGGGTCAGTTTAAGTACGTGGCTCTAGATTTTAGATTAATGTTTGGGTTTTGTAGCAAGTTACAGGGTTGTACTAACGCTAAACTCGCTCTAGCGCAACCTATTCTATATCCAATTTCTTTATATCCTGTGTTTTTAGAAGCTGATATTTAGTGGATTTTTCAACATGCCTACGTCGTCACCGAATGTGACACAAGATCGACGTTTAAGTGGAGATAACGTCAACACCGTAGAAGAATTGCTCAAGCTCCATTGCCACTTCCCCTGTTGGGAACCCCACAGGCGCTGGTTATTGAATCCAGCCCATTTCTGTAGGAGAGGTACTGTCTGGAGTGATGGCCCACTGGGGCATGAGTTAATATGAATTTCAATTTGCCTCGACATAAGCAAACCTCTAAACAAGCTACGTATTAGAGGTTGATATTTAGCCGATTAAAAATTTATCGAATAACAAATATCAATTCTTACAGCAGATGTTCCACGTTTCAATTTCTTCAGAAACAAAATAAACCATTTAATTTTAAGAATTAAGTATTATAAATATTTACATGAAGTATACGAAATAAAACTATTATTGTTGTCCATCTTGGCTTCCACAGTGAAAGAATTTACGCATCCTTTCACCCATGAAAAATGTCGTTAGAAACAAGTACTTAATCATCTGACAAGGCATATTGTAAAATGGCGAACGAGAATTTCTGGACATGTGAAACTAGCAGATAGTAGTCTTTGTATTTTTTATTGATCATATTTCTTTATCTTTTTTTTTTTTGCCTTTGATTTTCTCTGTTCGTAATATCTGTTCGCGTCAGGGACATAAATAAAACGAAATGGTAATATAATAATACTTTCGTTTTTCTTGCTTCCATGAACGTAGTTTGCCAGTTAATGCGTTGCTGTCGTAATTTCAGCGTTTTTCGGAAGCTAGGAAGTATGTTCTTCATTCTCTCGGTTGATTAATCCAATTCGTCAAGCATGTCAGAGCCTTCAGGCTTAGAAATGCAATACGATACAAGAATTTGCCTATATAAATGGACTTACGATCTACCATTGCATGTACGTATGTTGTTTGGCAGCAAGTATCTATGCACGCAGAAGTATGTAAGTGCATATAGAGTGGCATACATAGGCATGAGCAGGCACATGCTTTTTAACTTAAATATATATTCGAGCATATGAAGTTCATACCTATAAATCTGTACTTAGATTCATGACATATATATACACACGCGCGCACACACACACACACACACACACATATATATATATATATATATATATATATATATATATATAACTAATGAATATATGTATACTAATATATAAGAAACTGATATACATATATATATATATATATATATATATATATATATATATATATAAAGTGCGATGGATAAATTGTCGTCTAAATTACGCAAAAATGAAAATAATATCTCGTTTTATCTTGAAATGCAAAAGAGTTAATTTTTTCAATAAAATCGCCATTGGCTTCAACCACGGTCTCCAGATGACTTCGGAATCTTCTGAAACTCTTCTAGACGGTTTCGTTGTTTAAGTTGGTCACTGCTCCCATAATCCTTGCCTTCAGTTCATCTTTGGTGTTACAAGGAGTTTTGCTGGTCTCTCGCTTAACTGCTCCCCTCAAATCATAACCAAGGGGGTTGTAGTCTGGGGAATTAGGTGGCCATATATTAATGGTGATGTGATTGTAGAAATTGTCTGACTCATGATTTTGTTCTCCTGCTTGTATGGCATGGTGGGCAGTCCTGTTGCCGGAGATATGGCCTTCCATCAGCCACCCTCTTGACTTAGGTCAGCACTACCTTCTCAAGGCACTTCTTACTAGGCCTAAGTATTGATTCTAAGGCCCTCACCAACAAATTCGGGAGATCCTTTCTTATCAGAACGATGAGAATGAGTTTTCCGAACTGCCGTATCTTTTTAATTACTATTAAACTCATCCAACTCTTTCCCAATCCTCTGCACTGTCCACAGACATCCAAACACTTTGAAATGTTTGTATTGGACCTTCTGGCGCAAATGCCAAACAAGAACGTATGCCGTTTCCAAATTTCTGGATGGATGAATTGCGCCGTGGTGGTCATTTTTTTTTCACAGACGATGCGTAACTAACTGTACTGTGCAGTCGACAAAATCCAAAACAACGAACGGGCATGCGCGTCATTAAAAATATAAAATGTTGACAATTTACTCATCGCATCATATATATATATATATATATATATATATATATATATATATATATATATATATATATATATTATTGTTGTGTCGGAAAACCTACCACCCCTCTTGAAGATGAACTTGTCTGCGAACAAAGACGTTAAATAGTGGTATGTCAGAAGACAGACGGAGACAGAGCAGTTCTTAGCTGAGCTAGTGATTGACTATTCAGGCGATTCTGTACCTATTTACCAACCTATTAAAACACTTTTTATTGTTACGTGTTATTTGGCGTTTGTCTCTACTAACCTCAAATCAACATCATAACATATATATATATATATATATATATATATATATATATATATATATATATATATATATATATATTTAAAGAAAAACAGACCACAAAAGGCTCCATTTTAATAATTTATTTCACCAGAGACTTTTATTCTTCACTGGATCTTCAGACATCACTTTCAAAAGGTGAAACGAAAAATGAAATTAAAATTTACACTTTTGACGGGCAGTATTAAGCTTATATAAGCTGACATAGAAGGTAGCGAGGGATGGCGTGTGAGACATGGTCGAGTTTAGAGATGGAAGAGAGAGTTTTAAAATTTATTTTTACATTTCTTTTTATTATAATATTTAATATTAAGGAAGGAGAGGGTAAGGATCAGACATTGACCTATTTAATCGGTCAACTCAACGGAAATGATATGGGAAAAGGAAAAGGAGAAAAAAGGGGAAAAGAAAAAAGGGGGAAGTAAAGAGAAAAGAGATGTACTTAGGGTTTTACGAGGAAGAAGACGGGTGGTATAGCTTTAGCAATTTAGAAAAAACAGATTTTAACGTTTGATAGTAATTTAAATGTTTAAAAAAACATAAAGAAATTAATTTAATGCTTCTTAGCAATTTAAATATTCAACTTCTCTACAAATAAATTAGGGATTTAATATAAGTTGAATACTATATTAATAAACAACAATAATAAATAATAAAAGTTTACTAATTGTAATATTTTAATTATTCTTAAAAGAGTGCTCGATACAGAGTATAACAAATACAATTATTTATTCGAAAATTATAACATAAATATGTTATAAAATCACTACAAAAATAACCATTTTGTTTCAACAATTCTGGTGTCTTATCAGTTGATGATGTTGATTTATGTTATAATAAATAATTATATATATATATATATATATATATATATATATATATATATATATATATATATGATATTGCCAATGACTTTAAAATTCGTCACTATTTCTATGGGAAGAGCCATAACATATATGGTCTCTTTCTTTCTCTCACACACACACACACATATATATATATATATATATATATATATATATATATATATATATATAGAGAGAGAGAGAGAGAGAGAGAGGAGAGAGAGAGAAAGAGAGAAAGAGTCACACATTTTTATTACTTCAAACGATATTTTTATTGGATACGTTTGAAATCTCAGATTAAAAATAAATTTATTTATTCTTTAGAAATTGCTTTATTTACGTTTCGAATACGAAACTCTGAAGATATGGACTTTCGAGAATAACTGAAGGAAATTATTTAAGGGGACACTTGTTTCTGTTTATCGTTCGATAACTTCTCCACATCAGGTGAAATATATTTTGATGACAGGAGCAAACCTCATCCAGGTTGTCATCACACAACCTTGTTCTTAAACGACTTTTAATATATTTCATTTACCAAAAAAAGTTGCTCAGGGGCATATGTACCTCCAAATAATGATACCCTCATTTTCGCATTATCCAATAGACTTTTGTAGTTTCCGTTTGGCAAAACTTATTTCTTGTAGAAGTCAGCAGTCGATTCAGAATTAAATTTTGATTTTCAAAGTTCTCCACATTAACTCCAACTGTTAATTTTTTCTTTCAATTGATCCACAAATTAATTAGATAAGTAGCGTCCAGGTATTAAGCTGGTGGGCCGAACAAAAATTATCCTTGGGCCAGATGGCTGGTGGTTCCCGACCCCTGATTTAAAGCATGTTCTTACTTAGCTATTTCACATATTTTGTTAAAAGCTAATCCTATTGACCATCTTTCGGCCATTTACATCTAACATTTCAAGTCATTTCAAAACAGCCACGAAATATAAATGTAAAGCATATTCTTTCTTACCTTTTCCATCTTTTATCATAAGGGTGGAGTAATGGATAGCGGCTCGGATTGAGGAATCGGAGAGTCGATTTCGAATTCCAATCGAGTCCATTACATTCACTTACGTGCTAATACCCTTGGGAAAGGTATGGATCTTCTTCTCCCACCAGCTATTGGTAAATAGCAGGACAGACTGGGTTATATAACCTTGGGTTAGCAACTGGGCTACCGCAGAAAGAAATGGCAACCTACTGCGGAAAAAATCTGCCTTGTCAGTCATGTATCGAAAGATACATGATCGCCTAAGCGTGTACAACGCATGATATATAACTGACTGATTATTATTATTATTATTATTATTATTATCTCCCTTACTTAAATTCTTTTTTAGACTTGCCTAGAAGGATCAACAATGAATTTATATAGCAGACTGATCACTCCTCTGTAAATTAAATATTTGTGATCTGCAGTATTTATTCGAAATTAATATGAAAAGAAATCTTGAAAACTTTTTTAGAGTGGTGCATGTCTGTAGAAAGACTGTGTTTTATATCATGGTCATTGCGGTGAAACATTTTGAAGCTCTGGTCGTCTTTCAAAAATTCGAAAATTTGTACTGAATATCTATTCAAAATTCTATATCCATTTTTAGGAAGTATTTCCAATATTTACTGAGATATGACAAAATATTTTTTTTTCTTATTGAAGGACGAAGAGTCATGCTATATGGTAAAGCTAGCCCAAGAATAGCACGTCCACAAAGAGATTAAGCTTTTGGTTCCTGACACTAATCCTATTGACCATCTTTCGGCCATTTTTGATCGGGAAACATGGAAAACGTCCAAAAAATCTTCTTCCTAAGTAAAGAAGATAGTAATCAAATAAATTCAATGTTTAAAGTAGTCACGACTTTAGAATTTGTTGATATTAAGTCCACCAAATTTTAATTTGCATAATATTCTTGAATTATTTAGATCTTTTGATATATTTTCTTGGCTTAAGTCTTCATTTGTCGTATCTGTCTGTATATGTATACACATTTATAACAGTGAGCTTCTTTTAATACTTCTGTAGATAAATATGCTTGCAGAAGATTATATCAGGTATGTTACACACACACACATATATATATATATATATATATATATATATATATATATATATATATATATATATATATATGTTCGCTTGACGACCATCTAAAAACACATTCCTGTCCACCTTCGCATTTCAAGAAAATACTTGTTGACATCAACAATATGGTACACCATGAAAATAATAAACAAATTTTCAAATTTTCGAGGTCCTTTATATCAAAATCAACCAATTAACACTCAACAAAATTTATTACGAATATAGCAACAACATATTTATTTGCATATGCCATTAATGCCATTTTTCATTTCTACCAAAGTCCGGTCAGCCCCATTATACTAAAACGCTTGTTTTGTAAATATAATTCCATAACCTCAACAAATAAATTTAAACATTATAAAATAACTATAGCAGACCGCGGTCGTGCATATTTTTAAAAATCACCATGACAACGAAATACAGATTTTGTCGCATACGATACGTTTGACTTTGTAGTTTACTGTTGAAAAGGATTTTAGAAAAAGTTGAAAGTAGTTGGCTTGAAAAACTACGTCGTCTTCCTTGATGAATTTCATCTTAACATCAGGAAACTGATTAGACAACTGGAAAGGATCATTATAAAATAAGTAGACAAAATATGTCTATATTATTCAATGAAAAATTATATATAGTGATGAGTTGTAAGACTGAAGCCAAAATTGTTAATTTTCAGTGGTTTATTAGTAGAATGGCGTTTAAGGCAAGCAGGCTTTGTGGTGAAGTGCTCGATATCATAGACAGAGCGTTACTAGAATTAATGTAGAGAAATTATCACTTAACTGATTGGTATCACATCCGATCAGTTAAGTGACATTTTCTATATGAACACACACACACACACACACACACACACACATATATATATATATATATATATATATATATATATATATATATATATATAATATATATATTTAAAAGTTAAGTCGGGTAAAATTGATATTTAATATATATATATATATATATATATATATATATATATATATATATATATATATATATCCTTAAATGTTCATTGTCATAGCTCGTAAAAAACAATTTCTTTATTCCCTTAAGATGGAGTTATCATTAAACTGACAACTGGATTTGTCAAGATGGTCGCTTCTTGATAATATCGGCTGAGGAAGACGACCCGAGCATACGGCACTGTCGAAAATCATCTGAAAACCATTCCACGGGTTGGCCCGAGCCTTGTGAGCTAAATCGGAGTGATGAAGCTCTTTGTAACCGGTCGATGGTGGTGCTAGCTCGAAGTTGTAAGACATCGTGGCCGAGGATGTGAGTGTACTGGCCTTGTTTAAACTGTTGACCACACCAGATTATGCGCTCTCTCCCAGGGACTGGAACTATACCTAAGAAACAAGGATGAAGTAAACTCATTAAGCAAGGTGATAATGCCACTAAAACACAAAGGATGAATGAGTGGGAAAGAGAATGAGAAAGCTTTAGTGAAGAGGAAGGACAATAAAAGAACAGAATTCAAGAAATCAGTAACCAAATAGATTCAATATTTAAAGAAGTCAAAGATGGCGATTGACATTGCATTTAACTTTTTGAAGATTGTAAGTATCAAGAAACAGGAATTGAGTTCGACAGGTGAGACGTGCGTGAATAAAAACTATTAGAATCAAACTTATGGTTGCATCTGGCCACTTCAACATTAAACCGATATGACCGAATTAGCAATCTAGTACTGCACTTACATTCATGAGGTACGAAGGAGCTGAGCTCCTTAGAACAATTGCCATGAAAATATTTATAGAAAAGAGAGAGGTAAACCATCTCAAGGCGATGTAATGGGGACTGAGGTACGGGTCAAGACCGTTAATATTACAGACCTTTCTTTAAATTAAAGAATCTCGATATGTATACCAGGAGAAAAAGACTAGCATATATAAAATGCTTTTTTTTATTTTATTTTTGAGCATAGGTTGTCTGCATTTGTGCTATTAGGTCTACTACAAGCATGCAAACAAAAAATAGAGAGATATTTACGTTTTCGACAGTGTTTTTTGATGTTTTTTGATAAGATACTTTTTTTTAAGCGTTTCGCCCCAAGCAAGGCGAGAAGCCACTAGGACGCAAAGGGTTACAGAAAATTTGGAGCAAGATCAGATAGGAGTGATAGAGTAAAAAGATGAGGAGAAGGATAGTGGATAGATCAAGGCAACTGGAGATGTCGATTGACATTAGATTTGAACAGCTGGAGATTATAGCTCTCAGGGATATTGGAATTGGGAAGGGAGTTCCACAGGCGAGAGGTGCGAGACATGAAGCTATTGAAGTAGAAGAGATGGCTACATTTAGGAGTTTCGACAGTGAGAGGGTGAGAGCGGAATGCCAGCCTCGTAGGGCGCTTGATCTCATGAAGTCTGGGAACCAGCGAATGCAGCTCCTCGGAGCAATTGCCATGAAAGTATTTGTAAAAAAAACAGAGAGAGAGGCGACGGCGGGTCTGTGAGAGAGTGACTGTAGACGAGATGCCAGAGCAGGGTCAGTTATATTGCATATTCGCCTCTGAAGCCTATCAAGAACCCCGAGGCAAACAGAAGGGGCTCCAGACCATATATGGCAGCAATACTCCATGGAAGGGCGAATTGTTGATTTTTAGATCTGGAGGATCGATTCCGGGGAGAAAAATTTCCTGGCGCGGCACAGGGAGCCACTGGAACAATTAGGGTGCTGAGAGTTTTCTAGAAACTTTTCAATATTTGGAAATTAGATCGTCTCGAGAAGTCTTTTTTCCCTGTATAAGGCATCAACATTGAACTTTTTCTACTAAGCTTCCAGCGCTATCCAGCCTTCCGGTTACTTGCCGGAAGTTTATCATAACTCAATACCTGGGAGCACAGAAAGGCTTGCATATGTCATCAACATCTCGTATAATTCTTGACCAATATGCCGGCATCAATAATCAATGGCACAAAACTTCAATTAATACGAAACTAAATAATAAGCCGCAAAAAGCTGATACAAAGAAAATATCTAAATCAATATTTAGTATATGAAAAATAGAACTTTCAAGAATAAAACGAAAAAATTATATAGAAAAAATGTACGAATATCGAAAAGAAAAACTATAGAAAAATTAATAAATAAAAAAAGGACATAAAAAAATACAAACAAGATAATTAAAAAGAGAGATAAATGAAGAAAAAAATTAAATAAAAAAATGACAGATGAATAACAAACAAATGACAACGAAAATATTTTTAAAAAAGGAAAAGATACCCCAAAAATGTATCAAAGTGTAGAGGTTGAGATAAAAAAAGAAGAGAAAACAAACTACATCATTTTAACAGAGCCTATCCCGAACATAGAACTGACATTGTCCCGAGGATTAATGAAACATAATTAATTAAAAGAAACATTATTAATTAAGCAATATTATTAATGAAGGGCCCGTGGAATGCTTGGCAAAATGCCTGCAAGCGTTGAAGCCAGTCCAGGGTGAGGCTAATTATAATTTTCTTTGTAAATAAATCAAGTGTCCACCTAATTAAAGTAGACCCACCACGACTCACCTCCAGCGATCATTATGAATGTTCACTTGTGAAGGATTAAAGACATTGTCGCTCAAGTGGTTCCGCTTTTTATTTATATCACGAGTTATTCAATAACACCGATCGGACTGACCACAGAGAGCGGTGAATGGGCAAAGACTTGACCATTCTTTAAAAATTCATGGTCAATTTTAAGGAAGCATTTGTTTCTCTTAAGAAAAATTACTTTCCTTGTTTTCATCAAAAACGCTTTTTTTTTTCTCCTGCATAATAAAACGATTTAATCCCTGTTTTATATAAATGTTGATTGTTAAAAAACACAAATCTAGTTTAGGAATACTTAGTACATGTAAAATATGGATACCTCGATGTAGTGTAATAGTTAACGAGCTTGTCTCGCAAAATCTAGATCCTCACTAGGCTTAGTAAATCACTACTAAATCTACAATAATCACGTAGTCTATTAAGCCGAGTCCAAATATGAGTTTCTTTTTATATCGTACGTGTGTGTGCATGTGTGTGTGTGCATGTGTGTGTGATGAATATGGGTAATTATGCTTGCTTGTACTTTAATGGAACGTATTCTGCTTTTATTAACGAGCTTCACCAGACAAGCACCAGACGAATGTTTAAATTCTCCTGAATCTGCAAGTTAACACTCAAATAATTTAACTAAGCATTCAATGGCGTATAATTATTTTAATGCTAAAATCTGACTTTATATTAACGCATTTGTTTTATAAGTAACCCATATCGTCTTCTGTGTACTATGTCCCTTCAGGACGATTCCGATCATGGCTCTCCACAATTACCTGTACCCATACAGTTTAACTATTGAGCCATACCTGGATGGAAGTATCTATTGAATTATTGGCATTTCAATTCAACACTAGTAACCAAATTTTATCATCCGATTTTCCTAACTTGATTTCTAATATATATTTTTTTTTTAAATAAACGCGTGGTGTTTAATTCAGTGTCATGGACTTTGCAAGATTTCCTTCTATTTTAATACAATATCGTTTCAGTATATCAACAATGATGTCTCTCGACAACTTTCTTTTCTTTAAATGTGAATTGTGAATCATGATTATTCTTGGGACATTTATTTACGTGTTTGTCCATTGCCATGTCCCCGGTTTTCTTTTTTTCCTAAATTAACTGCCACTCATGGCTAGGGAACCAAATCTACGCTACTATTTAGTCCATAGCTCGGGGTGCAAGAATTATTTCAATTCAATTATATCTATACCTTTCCTAAGAGCATTACCGTGAAAGTATATGCAACAGACTTGGCCTAAATTTGAACTCGGCTTGTCGATTACTCTGTCGCCCATCCGCACATCTAAGATAAATTACGACAAAAATTCACTTTCTTAGACTTTAATTTAATTTGGCTTTTCTTTTCTTCCTTTCCGTTTATAATTTCTACAGTATTCGCTCCAGTGGCGTAGCTAGAGTAAACGTCACCCGGGGCGGTCCGCTCAAATGTCACCCCAATGACCCCGATTCACCCTATGCTGAATGGTTAGCTGTAGCTAAATTTTCATACATGCTCTACCTCTACTTTACTCTACTGACCGGTACGTTACTGTTTACATGTATGATCCAAGACAAAATCCAATACCACAAAATAATCAGTTCAAATCAAAGATTTTTAAAATGCAACTGTTCACTTTCAGAACAACTAAATACAAAACACGGCAATACACAAAAGAATGACATTCGATACTATGGTCTTAGAATGAATGTTTTCTTGTTTTCATTGTGACAAACTGGTCAATGACATCGTCAAAATCTGTTTGTCTTGTAAGTTCGTTTTCAATGGACAGCACAGCCAGATCCGACAGTCTCGACTGGCTCATGGTTGACGTAATTTTCTGTTGCTAATTTTCCGGTGTCCAATTGTCCGTTGCATCATTTTCTGGGTACCATTTAATTATCAATGATGTTTGAAAGTATTTTTCATGACAAAAATGTTCTATTTAATTTTTAAGCAGTTTTCGGAACATTGTAAATCAACTGCATTCTTTTAAAGGTTACCTAGAGAATTTATGCAAAGTTTTTTTTTTTGTTTTTCTTTATACAATTAAAATAAATTTACATCGTATTTTGATGTTATTATGATATTAGTTTTAGTGATAATTTAAAAACAATATATTATTACCAATAATGGAAAATTAAGTTAAAAATTTAAAAGAATCGTTTTTGGAATCGGAAAATAGGCACAATTTTTTCCGATTCCGATACCGTTTCCGATACCCCAAAATGTTCCGATTTTTCCGATTCTCGATTCCGATTCCGATTAATCGTCCCAACACTAGTAGATATATTCAAAAAGTATATCGCTCACTCAATGGAAAATTTCTATCTCAGCGAATTCATACACAGGCAAGACTGAAATTGTTGCACTTTTTGGCTTGTATTTCGCTTTGTTGTTATTAATGATGCAGAATTAAAACACCATATCATCCGATAAAATGTTACAACAATGTCTCTTGTTAGTAACCAAGATTGTAGCAACTGAAACACATTAAAGCTGAAAACATTGCTATTTTTCCTACTCACAAATTTCCCGACAATTTATTAGAAAATTTCTGACGGGGGGACAAAACTGGGGGGTCATAAATTATTTCGGGGGGGTCATATGCCCGCCTGCGAAACACTGTGTCTCCACCACTGTTTTCAGACTATTTTTGGGAGCTTAGCCTGGTTGAAAAATTTTGTTGGGGTTGATAATGTGTCACTCCTCCTGTGCTGGCACCCGGGGCGGTCCGACCCCCTCGCTCCACCTTAACAACGTCACTGATTCGCTCATAATTTTGGAATTGTGAGGAACAATAACTTCACTTGAATGCTCTTTGAGAAATTGGTCGATAATTGAATATTAAAAAGTATTATTTGATTTTTTTCAAAAATTTCCAAATCAAAGTTTTTCATTGTAAAAAAAAAAAAGACGCTAAAATTTCCGATACTAAACTTTGGCCACCGGTCTGAAACCGAAAAAAAAAAAAAAAATAAACCAAATTTTCGAAGATTCTAAAAAAGGATGAAAAAATATAATTTAATAATCAAAAAATCCTTCGGTCTTTCCTCTTAATAATAACAAAGATTCTGATGATAAACTTTGTTTTTATCAAGTTTAGAGTATTTTTCCTCATGGTATACTCATTTTTACCAAATCATTGGAGGTACCTATATATATATATATATATATATATATATATATATATATATATATATATATATATATATATATATATATATATATATATATATATATATATGCACTGTTACATTAGAACATGTACATGTAACAGTGTATAATAAATAAATTAATATTTATTGCTCAACTTTCGTTTTAAGCCCTGTTTTAAATTAATGTTTTGAACGTGGAAATTTTACTCTTCGTCCTTTTACATTTGGACATATATATATATATATATATATATAT
The DNA here is from genome assembly GCA_903632075.3 of Acanthosepion pharaonis. Classification (NCBI taxonomy): domain Eukaryota; kingdom Metazoa; phylum Mollusca; class Cephalopoda; order Sepiida; family Sepiidae; genus Acanthosepion; species Acanthosepion pharaonis. The sequence goes on from CAHIKZ030003813.1 coordinate 736,000, forward strand.
ATATATATATATATATATATATATATATATATAGCGTTCTGGTCCCCTGACGATCGCCGCAGTGTAAAACTCGAATAGGGTCTGAGCTTTTGTGTCATTTGATGTAGTGCCGCTGGATAGGATAATTGGTATATCTTTGTCATTTTTACATAGAGCTCTGTCCTTTACTGTTTAGGTAGGTGTCTCTCTTTGATTGTTTTTTTTTCTTCTCAGTTTATGTTTCCTTTTGATCTGTTTGTTTTTATCTTCTTAGATCATTTGACATACTTGTAGTATGTGTGTGTGCGTGCAAGCATGCGTGTGATTGTGTGTGCGAGAGAGAGAGAGTAAGTGTGTGCATGCGAGAGAGAGAGAAAGAAAGAAAGATAGCGTGTGTGCTCGCGCCCGTATGTGTGTGTGTGTGCGTGTGTGTGTGTGACGAGCAGAAGGAAAAAAAGCAGTCAAAAATTTAATTGTCTTAATTTTTACTATGAACTGTTTCGGTACCTCGTCGCTTCGCCCACGGCAATGTGAACAAATACCAAATCAAAATTATAGTATTTTAAATGGACAGACATTGATAAAGAAATATATTCCGTTTAAGTGCATAAGGCTTGTTAGGAAATGACTGGATTTTCACATCAATATTAGTCATAACATTGTTTCCTCTCATTCTTTTTCACTTGAATTCACTTTTTATTGCCATTAATTTGTTAAAAGAAAATAACCTAAATTCATGTTATCATTCATGTTAAGTAAAAAAGTGGACATTTACCTTGCGGCTACAACTGTTACGTTCTAGGTACCAATAAATACATATAAATAAACAGATACTGATACGTGACATATACTAATAGACAGTTATACATAGGCATGAATAGACTGATATCATATCTCAAACTGTTATGCAGGGGAGGGGATTTTCCAGAAAGAGCATGGGAGGAGAAGATATTATTCCAATGACTTATTTCAAACTCAAATTGTCTGTGCGTGTTTTTACATTAAATGGCACAAGTACATATATATATATATATGTATGTGTATGTGTGTGTGTGTGTGTGTGTGTGTGTGTGTGTGTGTGTGTGTGTGTGTGTGTGTCATTTAAAATGCAGATAACATGCGCTGTAATGGATATAACATTAGCAAGATGGCAAGATAGATACCCATTCTAATGGATATAGAGAATTCTAATACTTCTTTATAATGCTTATTAAAATATTCCAAGATACTACTCATATCTGGTACATTCTAATCAGAGATACTACTGAAAGTACATTCTAGGGCTATAAAGTACATTCTAAAAAACTCCTGAAATTACATTCTAATGCAAGATACTACTCCTGAAAGTACATTCTAATGCAAAGATACTAGAAAAGTACATTCTAATGCAAAGATACTAGTCCTGAAAGTACATTCTAATGCAAGATACTACTCCTGATTTTATTCTTTATGAAAGTACTTATACTCCTGAAAAATTCTATTCGTACATTCTAATGCAAAAGATACTAATACTAATGCAAGATATGGTCCTGAAAGTACATTCTAATGCAAGATACTTCCTGAAAAGAGACTTCTCCTGAAAGTACATTTCTAATATACATTCTCTGGTCATACATTCTAATGCAGATACTAGTCCTGAAAGTACATTCTAATGAGATACTACTCCTGAAAGTACATTCTAATGCAAGATACTACTCCTGAAAGTACATTCTAATGCAAGATACTAGTCTGAAAAAGTCACTACAGTGATACTACTCTGAAAATTCTACTACAAAGATACTACTCCTGAAAACATTCTAATACAAGATACTAGACTACTACTCTGAAAGTACATTCTAATGCAAATACTACTCCTGAAAAAAGTCTAACTACTCCTGTACATTCTAATGCAAAGATACTACTCTGAAAAAGTCACTACATTCTAATGAAACTACTACTCTGAAAAGTACACTAAGTACATTCTAGTGCAAGATACTACTCTGAAAAGTCATTCTAATACAAGATACTACTCCTGAAAAATTCTAACGAGATACTACTCCTGAAAAGTCACTTCTAATGACTACTCCTGAAAAACATTCTAATGCAGTACTACTCCTGAAAGTACATTCTAATGAGATACTACTCCTGAAAAGTCATTCTAGTGACTACTACTCCTGAAAGTCATTCTAACAAGATACTACTCTGAAAAGTCACTACTAGTGACTACTACTCTGAAAAGTCACAACTACTAATCTGAAAAGTCATTTCTAATGCAAGATACTACTCTGAAAAGTCTGAGATACTACTCTGAAAAGTCACTACTAGGGATACTACTCTGAAAAACATTCTAATGCAAGATACTACTACTTCTGAAAAGTGACAAAGTGACTACTACTCCTGAAAAGTACATACTAATGCAAGATACTACTCCTGAAAAGTACATTCTAATGCAAGATACTACTCTCCTGAAAAGTCACTACTAGTGACTACTACTCTGAAAAGTGATACTACTCCTGAAAAGTCACTACTAGCAAGATACTACTCTGAAAAGTACATTCTAATGACTACTACTCCTGAAAAGTACACTCTAATGACTACTACTCTGAAAAGTACTTCTAATGACTACTACTCTGAAAAGTACTCACTAATGCAAGATACTACTCCTGAAAGTACACTTCTGAAATACAATACTACTCCTGAAAGTACATTCTAATGTAAAACTACTACTCCTGAAAAGTCATTCTAATGCAAGATACTACTCTGAAAAGTCACTACTAATCTACTACTACTGAAAAGTCACATTCTAAAGTGACTACTACTCTGAAAAGTCACTACTAAGACTACTCTGAAAAGTACATTCTAATACAGTGACTACTACTCTGAAAAGTCACTACTAAGTGACTACTACTCCTGAAAAGTCACTACTAATGTCAAGAGTGACTACTCTGAAAGTCATTCAAGAGGACTACTACTCTGAAAAGTCACAACGAGTGACTACTACTCTGAAAAAGTGACAACGAAGTGAGATACTACTCCTGAAAAGTCACTACTGAAAAGTCACTACTACTGACTACTACCTGAAAAGTCACTACTGAAAGTGATGACTACTACCTGAAAAGTCACAACGAGTGACTACTACTCTGAAAAGTCACTACTAGTGACTACTCTGAACTCTGAAAAGTGACTACTACTCTGAAAAGTCACTACTAATCTGAAAACTCGGAAAAACTCAACGAGTGACTACTACTCTGAAAAGATACTACGAGTGACTACTACTCTGAAAAGTCACTACTACTACTCTGAAAAGTCACTAAGAGGGACTACTACTCTGAAAAGTCACTACGAGTGACTACTACTCTGAAAAGTCACTACTAGTGACTACTAGTCTGAAAAGTCACTACTAGTGACTACTACTCTGAAAAAGAGGGACTACTCTGAAAAGTCACTACTAGTGACTACTACTCTGAAAAGTCACTAACGAGTGACTACTACTCTGAAAAAAACTACATTTCTAAAAGTCACTACGAGTGACTACTTCTAATGAAAAGTCACTACTAGGGACTACTCTGAAAAGTAAATTCTAATGAAAAGTGACCTGAAAAAGTCACTACTAGTGACTACTACTCTGAAAAAGATACTACTCCTGAAAAAGTCACACTAAATTCTAAAAGATACTACTACCTGAAAAGTCACTACTAGTGACTACTCTGAAAAGTGACTACTGATACTACTCCTGAAAAGTCACTACGAGTGACTACTACTCTGAAAAGTCACTACGAGTGACTACTACTCTCTGACTACTACTCTGAAAAGTCACTACTAGTGACTACTACTCTGAAAAGTCACTACTAATGACTACTACTCTGAAAAGTCACTACGAGGGACTACTACATTCTGAAAAGTCACTACGAGTGACTACTACTCTGAAAAGTCACTACTAGTGACTACTACTCTGAAAAGTGACTACTACTACTTCCTGAAAAGTCACTAACGAGTGACTACTACTCCTGAAAAGTCATTCTACGAGTGAATACTATTTCTGAAAAAAGTGACATACTAATGAAAAGTCTGAAAAGTACTAAGTGACTACTACTCTGAAAAGTCACTAATGGGACTACTACTCTGAAAAGTCACTACAGTGACTACTACTCTGAAAAGAAAAGTGACTACTACTCCTGAAAAGTCACTACGAGTGACTACTACTCCTGAAAAGTCATTACGAGGGACTACTACTCTGAAAAGTCACTAATGAGTGACTACTACTCTGAAAAGTCTACTACGAAAGTCACTACTACTCCCTGAAAAGTACTACGAGTGACTATCCTGAAAAGTCATACAGTGATACTACTCTGAAAAGTCACTACGAGTGACTACTACTCTGAAAAGTCACTAATAAAGAGGGACTACTACTCTGAAAAGTCACTACTAATGACTACTACTCTGAAAAAATTCACTACTACTACTCTGAAAAGGACTACTACTCTGAAAAGTCACTAAGTGACTACTACTCTGAAAAGTCAAAGTGACTACTACTCTGAAAAGTCATTACTAATGACTACTACTCTGAAAATGATACTACTCTGAAAAGTCACTACTACTCTGAAAAAAAGTACACTACTAAGTGAAGACTACTACTCCTGAAAAGTCACATCTCTGATACTACTCCTGAAAGTCACACTAATGAGTGACTACTACTCTGAAAATGCAAGACTACTATCACTATCTACTAGTCCTGAAAAGTGACATTCTAATGCTGAAAAGTCCTGAAAGTGACTATTCTGAAATGTCACTAAAGTGACTACTACTAGTCCTGAAAAGTCATACTAGTGACTACTACTCCTGAAAAGTGAAACGAGTGACTACTGAAAAGTCACTGATAAACTCTTAAAAAAGTGACTACTACTCTGAAAACATTCTAATGCAAGTGACTACTCCTGAAAAGTCATTACTAAGTGACTACTACTCTGAAAAGTCACTACTAATACAAATACTACTCCTGAAAAGTAATGCAAGTGACTACTACCTGAAAAGTCACATTCTAGTGACTACTACTGAAAGTACATTCTGATACTAAAAGTCATTCGAGGGACTACTACTCCTGAAAAGTCATTCTAATGTGAGATACTACTCCTGAAAAATTCTAATGCAGGGATACTACTCCTGAAAAATCACTACGAGTGACTACTACTCTGAAAAGTCACAATGAGATACTAGTCACTACTAGTGACTACTACCTGAAAAGTCACTACGAGTGACTACTACTCCTGAAAAGTCACTAATACGAGTGACTACTACTCCTGAAAAGTCACTACTAGTGACTACTACTCTGAAAAGTCTAACTATTCTGAAAATGCAAGAGTGACTACTACTCTGAAAAGTCACTACGAGTGACTACTACTCTGAAAAGTCACTACAAGTGACTACTACTCTGAAAACATCACAACAGATATGACTACTACTCTGAAAAAAGTGAAACTACTAATGAAAGTGACTCTGAAAAATTCACTACGAAGACTACTACTCTGAAAAAAGTCACTACGAGTGACTACTACTCTGAAAATTCAATACAAGTGACTACTACTCTGAAAGTCACTACTACTACCTGAAAAGTACACTAATACAAGATACTACTCTGAAAAAAGTGCAAGAGTGACTACTACCTGAAAAGTCACTACTAGTGACTACTACTCTGAAAAGTGACTACTACTCTGAAAAGTACATTCCTAATGCAACTATACTACTCCTGAAAAGTCACTAAAAGATACTACTCCTGAAAAGTCATTCTAATAAGTGACTACTACTCTGAAAAGTCACTACTAATGACTACTACTCCTGAAAAGTGAAAGATACTACTCTGAAAAGTCACTAAGTGACTACTACTCCTGAAAAGTCACTACTAATGACTACTACTCCTGAAAAGTGACTACTACTCTGAAAAGTCACTAATGAAGACTACTACCTGAAAAGTCACTAACGAGTGACTACTCCTGAAAAGTCACATTCTGACTACAAGAAAAGTCACTGAAAGGGACTACTACCTGAAAAGTCACTACGAGTGACTACTACATTGAAAAGTCACTACTAGTGACTACTACCTGAAAATCCTGACTACTACTCTGAAAAGTCACTACTAAGTGACTACTACTCTGAAAAGTCACTAACGAGGACTACTACTCTGAAAAGTCACTACTAGTGACTAGATACTACTCTGAAAAGATACTACTGATAAGTGACTACTACATGAAAAGTCACTACGAGTGACTACTACTCTGAAAGTACATTCTAATGTGACTACTAATGAAAAGTCACTGAAAGTGAGATACTACTCCTGAAAAGTCACTACGAGGGACTACTACTCTGAAAGGACTACTCCTCTGAAAAGTCACTAATGCAAGATACTGACTAAAGTACATTCTGAAAAAGTCACTACTCCTGAAAGTACATTCTAAAAAGTGACTACTACTCCTGAAAAGTCATTCTAATGCAGGATACTACTCCTGAAAATTCAGATACGAGTGACTACTACTCTGAAAAAAGTCACTACTGAAAAGTGACTACTACTCTGAAAAGTGACTACTACTCTGAAAAGTCACTCCAGTACATTTCTGACTACTACTCTGAAAAGTCACTAATGCAAGATACTACTCCTGAGGACTACTACTCCTGAAAAGTCACTACTAGTGACTACTACTCCTGAAAAGTCACTAACGAGGGACTACTACTCCTGAAAAAAGTCAATACAAGTGACTACTACTCTGAAAAGATACTACTCCTGAAAACTAGATACTACTCCTGAAAAGTCACTACGAGTGACTACTACTCTGAAAAGTCACAACGATGTGACTACTACTGAAAAGTCACTACTAATGACTACTACTCCTGAAAAAGTCACTACAAGTGACTACTACTCCTGAAAAGTCACTAATGAGTGATACTACTCTGAAAAGTCACTACGAGGGACTACTCCTTTGAAAAGTCAATACGAGTGACTACTACTCCTGAAAAAGATACTACATTCTGAAAAGTCACAAGTGACTACTACCTGAAAATTCACTACGAGGGACTACTACTCCTGAAAGTCACTACGAGGACTACTACTCTGAAAAAAAAATCACTACGAGGGACTACTACTCTGAAAAGTCACTACTGAAAGTGACTACTACCTGAAAAGTGACTACTACTACTACTGAAAAGTCATTACGAATGAGATACTACTCCTGAAAAAAAGTGAGATACTACTGAAAAGTGACAAGATACTACTCCTGAAAAACTAATGACTACTACTCCTGAAAAGTCACTACTAGTGGACTACTACTCTGAAAAGTCACTACTAGTGACTACTACTCTGAAAAGTACACTACTAATGCAAGATACTACTCCTGAAAAGTCACTACGAGTGACAAGATTTACTCTGAAAGTCACATTGAGTGACTACTATCTGAAAAGTCACTACTAGTGACTACTACTCTGAAAAGTCACTACGAGTGACTACTACTCTGAAAAGTCAAAAAAAGATCACTACTGAAAAGTGACTACTACTCCTGAAAAGTCACTACTAGTGACTACTACTCTGAAAAGTCACTACGAGGGACTACTACTCTGAAAAGTCACTAGAGTGACTACTACTCCTGAAAAGTCACTAATAGTGATACTAGTGATTTCTAATAGCAAGATACTACTCTGAAAAGTCACTACTAGTGACTACTACTCTGAAAAGTCACTAAGGGACTACTACTCTGAAAAGTCACTACTAGTGACTACTACCTCTGAAAAGTCACTGAAAAACTGAGTGACTACTACTCTGAAAAGTCACTACTAGTGACTACTACTCTGAAAAAGTCACTACGAGTGACTACTACTCTGAAAAGTGACATTACGAGTGACTACTGCTCTGAAAAGTCACTACTAATGACTACTACTCTGAAAAATTCACTACGAGTGACTACTCAAATACTACATTACTGAAAAGTCACTGAGTGACTACTACTCTGAAAAGTCACTACTAGTGAATACTACTCTGAAAAGTCACTACGAGTGACTACTACTCTGAAAAGTCACTACTCCTGAAAGTGACTACTACTACTGAAAACTACTACTCTGAAAGTCAGTACACGAGTGACTACTACTCTGAAAAGTCACTCCTGAGGGACTACTACTCTGAAAAGTCACTACTAGTGACTACTACTCTGAAAAACTACTCTAATGAAAACCCTCTACTAGTGACTACTACTCCTGAAAAGTCACTACTAGTGACTACTACTCTGAAAAGTCACTACTAGTGACTACTACTCTGAAAAGTCACTACTAGTGACTACTACTCTGAAAGTGACTACTACTCTGAAAAGTCACTACTAATGACTACTACTCTGAAAAGTCACTACAAGTGACTACTACTCTGAAAAGTCACTACGAGGGACTACTACTCTGAAAAAGTCACTACATTCCTAATGAGTGACTACTACTCTGAAAAGTCACTACTGAAAGTGACTACTACTTTGAAAAGTCAAGTGACTACTACTCCTGAAAAGTCATTACTAATGACTACTACTCTGAAAAGTCGACGAGGGACTACTACTCTGAAAAAAGTCACTACTAGTGACTACTACTCTGAAAAGTCACTACTAGTGACTACTACTCTGAAAAGTCACTACGAGGGACTACTATCTGAAAAGTCACTACATTTTCTAAGTGACTACTACTCTGAAAAGTCACTACGAGTGACTACTACTCTGAAAGTCACTACTAATGACTACTACTCTGAAAAAGTCACTAAAGTGACTACTACTCCTGAAAAAAGTGACTACTACTCTGAAAAAGTCACTACGAATGACTACTACTACTCCTGAAAAAGTCACTATTAGTGACTACTACTCTGAAAAGTCAACTAGTGACTACACCTACTCTGAAAAGATACTACTACCTGAAAAGTCACTACTAATGACTAAATTCTAATGAAAAGTCATTCTAATGGACTACTACTCCTGAAAACAGGACTACTACTCTGAAAAATTCTACTACTAGTGACTACTACCTGAAAAGTCACATTTCTAATGCAAGATACTACTCTGAAAAGTCATTCTAATGCAAGATACTACTCTGAAAAGTCACTATGAAGATACTACTACTCTAATGCAAGATACTACTCCTGAAAGTACACTAATGCTAAGTGACTACTACTCTGAAAAAGTCACTAATGCAAGTGACTACTCCTGAAAAGTCACAACTAATGATACTACTCTGAAAACATTCTAATGCAAGATACTACTCTGAGAAAGTCACTAATGGGACTACTACTCCTGAAAAGTACATTCTGAAAAGATACTACTACCTGAAAAGTCACTACTAGTGACTACTCCTGAAAACATTCTAATGCAAGATACTACTCCTGAAAGAAAATTCACTACGAGTGACTACTACTCCTGAAAACATTCTAATAAAAGTCACTGAAAGTGACTACTACTCTGAAAAGTACATTCTAGTGACTACTACTGAAAAGTACTACTCCTGAAAGTACATTCTAATGACTACTACTCTGAAAATCAAGATACACTCCTGAAAGTGACTACTCCTGAAAAATTCACTACTACTCCTGAAAACATTCTAAGTGACTACTACTCTGAAAAGTCACTACTAATGAGATACTACTCCTGAAAACATTCTAATATACTACTCCTGAAAAGTGACTACTACTCCTGAAAAATTTAATACTAGATACTACTCCTGAAAAAAGTCACTACTAGTGATACTACTCTGAAAAGTACATTCTAATGCAAGATACTACTCCTGAAAAGTCACTACTAAGTGACTACTACTACCTGTACATTCTAAAAAATCATTCTAATGAGATACTACTACCTGAAAACATTCTAATACAAGATACTAGTCCTACATTCCCTGAAAAGTCTAACGAGTGATACTACTCTGAAAAGTCACATTCTAATGCAAGATACTGAAAAGTACTACTCCTGAAAGTAATGCAAGATACTACTAATGAGATACTACTCCTGAAAGTACTACTAGTGACTACTACTCCTGAAAAGTCACTAATGCAAGATACTACTCCTGAAAAGTCACTAACGTCCTGAAAGTATATACTACTAGGGAGATACTACTCCTGAAAGTACATTCTAATGCAAGATACTACTAAGTGACTACTACTCTGAAAAGTACATTCTAATGACTACTACTCCTGAAAGTACATTTAATGGGGACTACTATCCTGAAAAAGTCTAATACAGTGATACTACTCTGAAAAGTCACAAGATACTAGTCCGAAAGTACATTCTAATGACTAATGAAAAGTCTAATGACTACTACTCCTTACTACTGAAAATGCAAGATACTACTCCTGAAAACATTCAATACAAGATACTACTCCTGAAAGTACATTCTAATATACTACTCTGCAAAAACTTACTATACTAATCTGAAAAATACTACTCCTGAAAACATTCTAATGAAAGAGTACATTCTAATGCAAGACTACTACTTGAAAAAAGTACATTCTAATGCAAGACTACTTGAAATTACATTGTAATTCAAGATACTACTCCTGAAAGTACATTCTAATGCAGATTCTGAAAAATCAAAGATACTACCCTAATTTAATATACTACTCCTAAACATTTCTAATGCAAGATACTACACCTGAAAGTACATTCTAATGCAAGATACTACTCCTGAAAGTACATTCTAATGCAAGATACTACTCCTGAAAAGTACATTCTAAAAAGATACTTTACATTCTAATGCAAGATACTAGTCCTGAAAGTACATTCTAATGCAAGATACTACTCCTGAAAGTACATTCTAATGCAAGATACTACTCCTGAAAGTACATTCTAATGCAAGATACTACTCCTGAAAGTACATTCTAATGCAAGATACTAGTCCTGAAAGTACATTCTAATGCAAGATACTACTCCTGAAAGTACATTCTAATGCAAGATACTAGTCCTGAAAGTACATTCTAATGCAAGATACTACTCCTGAAAAGTACATTTATACTAGTCCTGGTGAAATTTTCTAATGCAAGATACTACACCTGAAAAGTACATTTCTAATGCAAGATACTACTAAAAGTACATTCTAATGCAAGATACTTCTCCCTGAAAGTACACAATGCAAAGATACTACTCCTGAAAAGTACATTCTAATGCAAGATAACTCCTGAAAGTACACATTTCTAATGCAAGATACTTGTCCTGAAAGTACATTTCTAATGAAAGTACATTTAATGCAAAATTTAGTTTTAATGCAAGATACTACTGTACATTCTAATATACTCCTGAAATTACATTCTAATGCAAGATATATGAAAGTACATTCTAATGCAAGATACTTCCTGAAAGTGCATATATAAGATACTACTCCTGTACAAGATAATTACATTCTAATACAGATAATATGAAAGTACGTTCTAATGCAAGATACTAGTTTGAAATATTCTAATTTTTGTACATTCTAAAAGATACTTTACATTCCCAATGCAAGATACTTGAAAAGGACAAATGTCCTGAAAGTACATTCTAATAAGATGTCATGAAAGTACATTTTAATGCAGGTACATTCTAATGCAAGATGATTTATTCTAATGCAAAATACTACTCTACAAGCAAAATTCTCCTCAAAGTACATTCTCTAATGCAAGATACTTGATACATTCTAATGCAAGATAACTCCTGAAAGTACATTCTAATGCAGATACTTCCTGAATACATTCTAATGCAAGATACTGTCCTGAAAGTACATTCTAATAGTCCTGAAAGTACATTCTAATGCAAGTTCAGTGAAAGTACATTCTAACGAAAGTACATTCTAATGCAAGATGCTACTGATATACTCCTGAAAGTACATTCTAATGCAAGATACTAGGTCCATTCTAATGTAATTAGTAAGGTACATTCTAATTTTAGTCCTGAAAGTACATTCTAATGCAAGATACTAGCGAAAACATTCTAATACAAGATCGAATATATATATAAAATACCCCGGAAAGTACATTCTAATGCAAGATACTAGATCCTGAAAAATATACATTCTAATGAACAATCACATTCTAATGCAATACTTACTACTCCTTACATTTTTATATATGGCAAACCCTGTTTTCTAATGCAAGATACTAGTCCCAAATTCTAATGATATAAAGTAAATTCTAATGAAATATATGGTAGATGAGTACATTCTAATGCATTTCTGAAAGTACATTCTAATGCAAGATACTCCCTGAAAAAATAAGAAGATCCTCCCCTGTTAGATTATGGATATGTTTCCCTGAAATTACACAGTAAAGCAAGATATTCTCCTGAAATTTGGACGATTTATTTGTTTGTTTGGTATATTATTATTTAAGCAAAAAATTTATTTTTTGAGTCTTTGAATTAATATATGCGCAAATCAATGGAAAATTTTTGGTAGATGAAGCTTTTGTGCATATATATGTTTTGTAACATAATATGCGTTTTATGAATATAGTTTCAAGGCGACATTATATTTTTGAATACAGTTTGATTTCTTTAAGGAATTTTAGGATGTTATATGGATTAATGTCATGAATGTTGAATTTTGTTTCATTTCAGCCAACTGATGATCAATAATTACTTCAAATCAAAATCCCTTATTTACAAGCCTTACATTACAAAATTTATCAAGATGGGTCCAGTTTTAAGTCAGTGACGAAAAAGGAAAAATATCCAAATGAAAAGTCAGGTATTGTAATAATAAGGAATAATTATTTTTTGGTTTTGCATATATATATATATATATATATATATACCGGCACCTTTTTTTTTCTGGTCCTATTTTCTCCCAGGACAAATGTAGTATATATATATATATATATATATATATATATATATATATATATATACACAATGATCAGGACAAAAATAACAGGACTTTCTTTCAATATATATATATATATATATATATATACATACATACATATATATATAGATATATATATATATATATATCATTTGACAGGGCTTTTCTTTCAAAGATGCATATATATATATATATATATATATATATATATATATATATATAAATATATATATATATATTTCTGAAATATATAAAATAATATATATATATTTATATATATATATATATATATATATATATATATATATATATATCTGAAATATATAAATATATATATATATATTTCAAGATATATATATATATATATATATATATATATATATATATATACACAAACTACATTGTTTTTCGATTGTCCTGGGATATATCTTTCAATATATATATATATATATATATATATATATATATATATATATATATATATATATAATAGAATTTCATATATATATATATATATATATATATATATATATATATTGAAAAAACTCAGTTACATTTTTGACATGATTATTGTCAGGTGAATTTTTCAATTCTTAGCGGCTTAAGGCCATATGAAGTTGAAACACTTGTTCAAGTATTATCACCGAAGTTAAGCAACGTCAAACCGGGTCAGTAAATGTGTGACAACTTGGGAATACCAAGTGCTGTATGATTGCCTGTGCGTGTGGTGTAGTGGATAATGGCTCGGAAATTTTAATCGGAGATCCATGTTCCAGTTTACGCCTATGTGAATGTCATACTGAATACACTACTTCTCAGCTACTTGTTAATTAGTAAAATTTGTATCACTAAATCATTATTATTTTCAAAACAAAATTCATAAAATATTTTATGGCTTTAAATAACCTGCAAAGGGTTAATAAGCCATAATATATAATCAATCAACTCTAACGGTAAAATAACCATTAATTTTTATGTTTTAATTTTTCCTTTATATTTTGTAGAATAATTAATATCAGAGTGGGTAAATTTTCTACTATTTTTACTCTTTACAAACGAATTGTGATTTTCCAAGCGTAGCGGAGATGTGGCACAAGGCCGTAATTAGGGGGACAGTGAGGATCGAACTACCTACTCATTTGTAATTGTTCTACAGTGACAACTTTGCTAACCATTACCCCGCCTCGAGGTGCCCAAACGATTTTCTAAGCGTAG